>CM060654.1:37821798-38069298 GCA_030686955.1 Odontamblyopus rebecca
CAAACTAGTGTAGTGATGGGGGCAAGTTCTTAACTTCCACGTAAAACACCAATTTGCTTCACACAGAAGAAGCTTAACACCACTTTAACCAATCTTACAACAGCCACGAGTCTAACAAACAAAACGCTCTGCCTGGTTCACTCAGTGTCTGGAAATGTTAGAAAACAACTTTATAAGCAGCCTTACAATTTCCCTCTGTCGATTTACGTTTGCGAAAGCCCAAAAGACTCGATTGTCGAGTCCAGTAGCAACAAGTGAGAATTGACTACTGACGGTGAAGAAGAAGAGAAACTGAAAGGTGTTGAAAGAAAATGGTTTGAGAATGTATTTTTTAAGCGTTTTTTCAAAAAAATATTATTCATTTGTAAATAAATAGTATTAGAAACGACATTGGTGATCGAGTCTTTTGGGCTTTCACATGTGCAGTGGGAAATCAATAGAGGTAAGGCTAAGGCTGCTTATAAAGTTGTTTTCTAACGTTTCCAGACACTAATGAGTGAGCCAGACAGAGCGTTTTGTTTGTTAGACTCGTGGCAGTTGTAAGATGGGTTAGAAAGTGGTATTACGCCTCTTCTGTGCAAATTGGCGTTTTACATGGAGGTTAAGAACTTGCCTAATTCACTACGCTATATAATATAAAAATAGTATAAACAATGCAATCTATGTACAAACAGATATAAAAAGCATAATGGCATTAAATAGCTCTATCCCATTCCCACTCTGCCCCAAAATTCTAAATTCTAAAGTGTGATTGATCTAATTTAAAAAATGAATCGTTTGACAGCACTAGTTTTACACAAACATTCACATGGACAGTCTGGAGTTCTAATAGTTTTTCCTCGGGTGCTCTGTGGAGTGGGTAAGACTGTTTTTAGTGGCAGCACAACTATGGCAATTGACATGCACTAGCCTAGCACCAGCCACCTCTGCAAATACAAGGACTGGAGGGAAGATTTTAAAAAGTGTCTCCACACGTCTCCAACACTCTGGATCACGAGGAAATGAGGCTCTATGTCCAAAACTCCGAACTATCCCTTTAATGTGATAAACCTTGGTGGAGGAGCCATGTTGTTAATTGTTTTGAATAACAGCCGCAAATTTCCAAATTTAATCATGTTTGTCAGATCTATAGAGATGCAGCCTCACTCACAGTGAGAAGGCTGTTTTTCTAAGTATTTTTGAACTCTAAAACCACCTGTAATTGAATAAATGTAAAGTAGAGCTGTTTAAAGTTGCACTGTGGAACATTCCAGGCAGAGCAATGACATATTGATAGAAACAAGCAGGTGCTAGTTACACAGTGCACCTTTAAAGCTCAGATAAAAGCCCCAGACAGAGCAGAGCCTACAGTTCGCAGATGCAGATACGTTGCTCTCAAGGCAGATATTTTTTCTGACAGTTGAAAGACGTTGTCATTCATTTTTATTAGTCTAATCAAGTATTGCCCTTGTTAACATTACGGTTGCTAGGTAACGACATGACCTCTGTGCGGGTGCGTGTCCAACCAGGAAGTCAAATTCTAAACTTCAACAACAGCAAATGCCTCTTGGGGCCCCGGTGTGGTCCTAGCGTTGTATAACTGTGCGCTCAGAGCTGGCAGGGTTTGGTAAGTGTGACAGATGCGATTTAGTCTCACCCAGTCACCCTCAGCACCCAAAGGAGCAGAACAGAGCCAGACACACAGTATGAGGACGATACTTGTGTTTGGTATTCAGCTCAATGGCAGTTTGTGTTCATGCTGTAATATTATGCATTGTTTAGGCTTGCATTATGTCACTTTTTTGGTTGGAGATCCGATAGTTTTTTATTTCTATGGATACGTCATTGCTCTGCCTGGAATGTTCCACAGTATGACATTAAGCAGGTCTACCTTACATGTATTCAATTACAGGTGGTTTTATAGCTCAAAAATACCTAAACAAACAGGCATTCTGACTCCACAGATCAGACCTGTAACTTGGTCTGGTATGGTCTCCATGAAAACAGAAAGGTTTAATGCTGTACTGTGAAACATTCCAGACAAAACCATGGAGAACACTATTTGAAAACTGTTGGTATTTTATGTAGTAGATTAAAAATCTGTTGACCCCCTTTAATATGAATTCATAATATGAAAGTCCAATCTGATATATTCACTCTATCAAATTTATTTCCATGTGTTAATGTGTTAATTTTCCAATAATCAGGAAGTGCACGTTAGCATGCTAGCTGTTGTTAGCTTTCCAGTGACAGCGAAACTGCACTCTGGTCACTGAAAGCAGTGGAAAGTGCTTATAAACTCATCACGGGGAATAATGAGGATGATCAGAACACATAAGGTAAGTGAGGAAAACTCTGGACCATTGCAATTAGTTCTGTTTTTCGTGATTTTCAACAGTAAAAATCAGGTACAGTGTCTTTTTTGTGACTGAATCAACAGCTGAATCAGTGAAGGAAGATTATGATAAGGCAGAATGACGATGAGAGTGTTTTTATATGAATGGTTTGAGAGAAGTGATCCGTAAAGCTGGTGATCGACTGTGAGCTGGAGACATTTGTCGCTGTGAGGACACTCCTGCTCCCCCACTGCACCAGACTATAGAGGGACACAAGAGACTCCAGATAATGCTCCCTACAACTGTGCAGCAACTCACCCTCATGTAACAGATAATACTCCCTACAACTGTGCAGCAACTCACCCTCATGTAACAGATAATACTCCCTACAACTGTACAACTCACCCTCATGTAACAGATAATACTCCCTACAACTGTACAACTCACCCTCATGTAACAGATAATACTCCCTACAACTGTGCAGCCACTCACCCTTATGTAACAGATAATACTCCCTACAACTGTGCAGCAACTCACCCTTATGTAACAGATAATACTCCCTACAACTGTGCAGCAACTCACCCTTATGTAACAGATAATACTCCCTACAACTGTACAACTCACCCTCATGTAACAGATAATACTCCCTACAACTGTGCAGCCACTCACCCTTATGTAACAGATAATACTCCCTACAACTGTGCAGCAACTCACCCTTATGTAACAGATCAATAAACTTTGTCTCAGTCTAAGTCTGATGCTGCGTTCAGACCAGAGCATCAGGGTGTCCAGTTTACATGCAGAGTCTATGTGGACTCGCGTCCAGGGCGTCATGTGTTTTTGCAGCGGGTCTTCAGGCATCAGCACGGTATGAATATGGGATGGATGCATCTTGTGGACGTGCATCCAAGGCGTCACATTTAGAAGTTGAAAATGTTGAATTTTTGGTGTTGGACGCCCCGCATCATCTACTCAGGTACTACTACTATCCAGTGAAGCAGCAACGTCATTAACCAGAAGGAGAAGAAAGAGAAAGACCCGGGAACCAGGGTGGGGAGCCACTACACTACTGCATATCATTAGTGGAGTGTAAATATATACACGCTGCAACCGCCAAGCCGATCGTCAGGACTACACCAGGACTGGATCAGGACTAAACAGCAGTAAACCAGGACAGGACCAGGACTGGACCAGGGCTGAACCAGATCTAAACCAGATCTAAACCAGGACTAAACCAGTGTCATTAGTGGAGTATAATATATACACTTAGCAGCCGCTGAGCCGATCACCAGGACTACACCAGGACTGGACCAGGACTACACCAGGACTGGACCAGGACTACACCAGGACTGGACCAGGACTACACCAGGACTGGACCAGGACTACACCAGGACTGGACCAGGACTACACCAGGACTGGACCAGGACTACACCAGGACTGGACCAGGACTACACCAGGACTAAACCAGTGTCATTAGTTGAGTATAAATATATTCAGTATATATATATTAGTGGAGCTGCTCACCTCTGCTGATGGGTTTTATGTAATAAATACCCTAAAGCCATTCTCTCAGCCTGGTCTGCCATCGTTCCGGGAAAAGACCAGGAAATAGCACTTGCATCAAAGACAACGGACGCCCTGCACACGTGTCAAGTGTTTTTCTCCTGCTTGTCCACGGCGTACAAGATGCACGTGGGGCGTCTAAACTCAAATGCAAAGGCGCCCAGAGCATTTTTTTGACTGGCTGAGAGACAGAGGTAGCGGGCTGTGATTGGTCTGATCTTTGGTGGATTCAGATCATTCATTACAGCTCCTCATATTTATTTGTTCTGTGTTTTGCATGTGACTGCAGCAGTCAAACAGTCACTGGGAGTTTGACACTGTGGGTGTTAAATCCATGTTGGTGTCAGAACCAGAGGCGTCATGATAACTGTGATGTTTGAGCTGAGAGCTGTGAGGGAACAAATATGTGAAAGATTCAACTGAGAAGACACACCAGGAATTATAAAACATGAACAAAAATACAATAGACTTAGCTAATACCAAACTACTGGGCTATGGGAACTACATATGTTTAATTGTAATACACACATTTGTATTTTTTCTTAATTTTTTAGACCATTTAAACATATTTGGCAGGGTTTGCTAAGTTAATATGTGCTTTGTGAAAGTGTATTAAGATGTTTCATAAGTTTAAATTTCATTTTTGACTGACTCTGAGCCGCCGGTTTTGACGATGAAACCACTGCGCATCACGTCATGTTTGTGAAGTAGTGTATTGTTTTGTATCCTGTTTTTTTTTTTTATATCTATGGAGAAGTGTCTTGTGGGGAGAATGGGTGACGTAGGCTTGTGGGTGGAGCTTGGACTGGATCGTACGTCTAACTGTAAGGAGGGTTTGAATAGGGCCTGTGAGAGATCGCTAAATGACTCAAACATGGATGGCAGCTAAAACCTCTTCAGGCATGTTTTTAATGAGGGAATAACGTTATAACCAGTGGTGGAAAAAGTCATTGGTTTTGTTACTGAAGTAAAAGTACAGACACTGGAGCAGAAAAATACTAAATGTAAAAGTATCACATGAAAAAACTACTTTTCAGTTCAGTTCAAAAGTAGTAGAAGGTAGAGTAGAAAGTACAGATACCTGCTCTCAAATGTAGTGAAGTTAAAGTAAATACACTTTAAAATGTACTTAACCACAGTACAGACCTACATTTTTACTTAAGTTCAGTACTTTACTACATTTACTTAATTACATTCCACCACTGGGTATAACATCAAGGAACGCTCAAAAAAGATAATTTTTTATAAAGCTCCCTCTTTAAAGGGGAACTCCGGCACGTTTGAAGCTAAAGTCCTTTGTTAGAGGTGGTGAAATTCTGTCAGAAGCCTAAAAACGGCACAGATCAGTGTTGCTTCAGTGGAGATCTCACTGTGGCAGTGAGTCTGTCAAGGCAACAAACTAGTGTAGTGATGCGGGCAAGTTCTTAACTTCCACATAAAACACGAATTTGCTTCACACTGAAGAAGCTTAACACCACTATAACCCATCTTACAACAGCCACGAGTCTAACAAACAAATTGCTCTGCCTGGTTCACTCATTACTGTCTGGAAACATTAGAAAACAACTTTATAAGCAGCCTTAGCATTAGCTTTGTTGATTTCCCGAAAGCCCAAAAGACTCGACTGTCGACTCCAGCGGTGGCGAGAGGCTCGAGCCGCCAGAAGCAACAAGTGAGAATCGACTACTGACAGTGAAGAAGAAGAGAAATTGAAAGTTGTTGAAAGAAAATGGTTCAGGAATGTATTTAAGTGTTTTTCAAAAAATATAATTCACTCGTAAATAAATGGGATTTGAAAAGACATCGGCGATCGAGTCTTTTGGGTTTTCACATGCACAGTGGGAAGTCAACAGAGGGAAATGTAAGGCTGCTTATAAAGTTGTTTTCTAACGTTTCCAGACAATAATGAGTGAACCAGGCAGAGCGTTTTGTTTGTTAGACTCGTGGCTGTTGTAAGATGGGTTAAAGTGGTGTTAAGCTTCTTCAGTGTGAAGCAAATTGGTGTTTTTTTTTTGTGGAAGTTAAGACTTTGCCCCAATTCACTATGCTAGTTTGTTGCCTTGACAAACTCACTGCCACAGTGAGATCTCCACCGAGGAAACACTGATCTGTGCTGTTTTTTGTCTTCTGACAGAATTCAACTATCTCTAACAACGGATTTTTAGCTTCAAACGTGCAGGAGTTCCCCTTTAAAATGAGCTGCATAATTCACTATAGTGAGTCAATAGTTCTTAAATTGTGGGATTGGTACTTTTTGGTGTCATTTCAATCACATGATCAATTTTATTAAAGTTTTTGTCTTTAACTTGGTTTTATACGGTTTATTCCATAACTTAATCATTTGTCAAGATGTAGCTTTTTGGCTGGGATTCCGTCACCTGCTTGTTTCTATGGATACGTCATTGCTCTGCCTGGAATATTCCACAGTATGGCATTAAACATTTCAGCCTTACATTTATTCAGTTACAATTCATTCATTCCAGGCATTATTTCTATGCTATATCCATAGAAATAACCCCCACTAAATACCAATTCTTTCACAAACATAATACGGTATTCAGTCCAAACCACCTCTAGTTGATGGTGTTTGGAGATTTCTGACAGACATCTACATTCACACAGGGTTTTGGGGGGTTGCTTCTCAGATTCATGAGGCAGAGCTGGTGATTTAAACAGGAGTCGAGCCCCTTCGCTGCCCCCACAATCGAATAACGTCACGCCAATCAGGGGTCATTCTGCCTGATGTTTAAGGACACCGCAATAAAAAGCTGCTTATACAGAAATGTTTGGTAAGAATGTGAGAGGTGGCTTAGCGTCGGTTCAATCCCAGCTCCACCTCATCCATTTTGTTGAAAAAGGACTAAACCAGGTCTAATCTTGGACTAAACCTGGACTATAACTAACTAAATCAGGTCTAAACTATGACTAAACTTGAATTAAACTAGTATATCTAAACTTTGACTAACCCGTGACTAGAAGTAAACCAGATCTAAACTAGGACTAAACCAGGACTAAACCAAGATTTCCACATCAGGACCAATGCATTAAACTAGTTCCAAACCAGGGCTACTGAATCAAAACAATTCTAAACGAGGTCTAAACTAGGACTAAACTTGAATTAAACTAGTATATCGAAACTTTGACTAACCCGTGACTAGAAGTAAACCAGATCTAAACTAGGACTAAACCAGGACTAAACCAAGATTTCCACATCAGGACCAATGCATTAAACTAGTTCCAAACCAGGGCTACTGAATCAAAACAATTCTAAACGAGGTCTAAACTAGGACTAAACCAGAATTACATTTGTATATCTAAACTTTGACTAACACATGATGACCATAGAAGTAAACCAGGTCTACACCAGGACTAAACCAGGACTAGCACAAAACTAAACCAGGTCTGAACTAAGACTAAATCAGGACTACCGGACAAGGACCAGAGCATTAAAGTATTTCTAAACCAGGACCATAAAACCAGGTCTAAACCAGGCCAAGATCAGGTCTATAACAGGTCTAAACCAGGCCAAAAGCAGGTCTATAAGTTCTAAACCAGGTCTAAACTAGGTTTAAACCAGGTCTAAAGCAGGTCTAAACTAGGTATAAACCAGATCTAAACCAGGTCTAAACAGGCCAAAATCAGGACTATAACAGGTTTAAACCAGGTCTATAACAGGTCAAAACCAGGCCAAAATCAGGTCCATACAAGGTCTAAACCAGGCCTAAACCAGGTCTAAACTAGGTCTAAACCAGGCCAAAATCAGGTTTAAACTAGGTCTAAACCAGGCCAAAATCAGGTTTAAACTGGGTCTAGACCAGGCCAAAATCAGAACTATTAACAGGTTTAAACCAGGTCTATAACAGATCTAAACCAGGCCAAAAGCAGGTCTATAACAGGTCTAAACCAGGCCTAACCCAGGACTAAACCAGGCCAAAATCAGGTCTATAACAGGTCTGAACTAGGTCTAACCCAGGTCTAACCCAGGTCTAACCCAGGTCTATGACACCCTCACTTGAAGCCTGCACACCCCTGGGCTATTACCATCCTCTTGTCTTCCATTTCGTATTGACTTGCACAAAGATAAATCTGGAGCTCTTTAAATTGTCCATTCCGCTCACTTTTCCAACTTGATCAATTCTGGATGTGATCTCAGAGTGAAATCCTCCTCTTTACTCCAGCGATCGAGAGCAGATTAAGACTTTAGGATAAGCACGTTCTGTACACCGTGGGTCATTTTTATTAAAACATGCATCCTGCTAATCGGACTCTATCTTCTGTTTAAAATCGGATCACTCATTATCAAAGTCATTCATATTTTAAAGGTGCACTAACTTTTTGGCAATATATATCCAAAGAAAAACCCACTTGTGTCAATGGAAATGTCATTGCTCTGCCTGGAATGTTCCACAGTATGACATTAAACAGCTCTACTTTACATTTATTCAATTACACATGGTATTATACCTTTTTAATACATTTTCATACCATTTTTATACCTTTTATACCTGTAACTTGGTTTGGTTTGGTCTCCATGAAGATAAGAAGGAGAAGAAGAGAAGGAGAAGGAGAAGAAGAAGAAGAGAAGAAGCAATAACATCTCCATGGAGACAAGTATTTTATGGGACGCTCCACCTGAAAATAAAACTGTTAAAAAAAACTAATAATAACTATTCATACTTGTGCTTTTGAATAGTTGTGACTAGTTTGGTGGTTAGTTAAAGGTGCACTGTGTAACTTTTCAGATGCCTCCATGGAGATGTTATTGCTTTATCTGTGTGGCATTAGAGTGGTGGAATAAAGTAAATATACGGCTAACTAAAATATAAGAAATGAAACATGCCCCTAGATTATTACCACTGGCTTTGTTAGTTATTATTTATTATGTTGGAAAAAGCTTTTTAAGTTAGTTCTGGTTAGATTTGCATCTTTAATTTGTTGCCGTTAAAATCTATAATAGTTTTGTTCAAACAGGTTTCAGACATTTTTCTTTGTGGTTAAATCAAAATAAAATAGGAACAGGAAGGCAAGTCTATCCAAAAGGTTTATCCAAAAACAGTGATTTGTCCGAGTTTTATACAGGAAATGTCCTTAATGTCCATATTTTTGACCAATTTTATACATGCTATCAGTAAAGAGAGGCATAAATTGACATTTGTTTAGGTAAAATACAGAAAAGCTCCTTAAAAATGACCAAAACACAAAGAAAATGTGTTGAGTGGGCCGAATGCAGAACAGTTCCCCTTAATTATACACTTATTTCACAGTTTTATTATTACTAACCACCCCAAACTGAGAGTGTCCCAGATTTTGATGTTGAAATTCTGGTTACATGACCAACCTGACCACCAGCTCCACCCAGGGACCCCAGGACTGCTAGAGGCTGAATGCAGAATGGAAGGGCACCAGGCAGAATGGGGCTCTTTGGTTCCCTGTGGCACTGGCCCAGAGTTAGGGCTGCTCCATTATGGAAAAAATCATTATCACCATTATTTTGGTCAGTATTACACAGTTATTTTTTAGTTACACGATGCATTTACTCACTATTTCTTTTGCCCAAAAACCTTAGAGCAGTTTTCCGATGTATAAAACATAAAATGAATAAAAGATACTCTGAAGATCAAATAAGGCATATGTAACTGAGGAGACAACAGGTTCTTTTACATTAATAGGATGCAGTGAATGGTCAAAGAGAGCCAAAGACGGATACAATTTAACGAATAATTTATTTATCACAAATTGTAGCAAAAATATACGTTTTATTATTTAAAAATGTTCAGTTAAAAAGGATGTTGTTCGCTACAAAAAGGCAGCGACTACAGGTGTAAAAGAGGGAGCTCTGGGCTGTGGGCGAACGTGGCCGAGGCCCAAACTCCAGGCGACAGATCCACCCACCACGCTCCATGCAACACACACAAATAAACACAACTTTCTAGGAAAATTAAAACATGCAAATGTGAAAGAATTGCAAAAAATATCACAGCAAACGAGGAGTGATGGAGCAGAAGTGAGGAACCCTGTCACCATAACTTCCACCCGACGAACCCCACAAGTCGACCAGCCCTAGAGCAAAAAAGAAAAAGGATAAGGGTATGGGTAAGCCAAATCAAACTAATATCCCCCAGAACAACCCAAAAGGGACTCAAGAACAAGGCAAATTAACCTAAACTTAAAAGCATCTTAGACTAAAAAATAACTAACCTAAAAGAGACCCAAATAAAACGGCAAATGGCCGGCGGCATCTAAAGAAAAAGCCCGCCGACATAAAGAATAAGAAAAAGAAAAATACAATCAAAGAACTTATATTACTTAACAGAAAAGTAAAACGCCAAGGTTAAAGGAAATGCCCTCCCAGAAGACGCTCAACGGGTCAGTAGCATCTAAACAGACAAAACCACATTTATTATGTGACATCGACAAAATAAAAGAACACTTGCCAGGCCTATGGCCTGCTATGGCGAGACCAACTTCTCACACTAACGCAGGAAGACAGAGGCACAGGGCAGCTTAGCTTGGCTATGCTATGGGAGGCTTAAATGGCGGAGCAACCCGGAAATGTAGGGCACTGGCAGTCACGTGATACGGTGCCCTGCAAGGGGCAACTGTGAATCGGTCACACATAGAAAATTAAAAAAATAAAACAAATATACTTATTGATATAAAAAATATCCCAAAAAATAAAGCTTTAGGGTGCACTCACACTAGGACTTTAGTGGCACGATGGCGTAGGGTTCTATGGCCACACTCACACCTGCACAACCGAAAAGAGCCACAGCCGTTGACATCATCACATGGCGCTATTTGTTTACATTTTGCGCAGCAGAGCTAACACTTTAGCGGAGAAAATAAGTCCAGCAGCAGAAATATTGACACTATTTTTTATATCAGAGACAGAGGAGTGGGGTCACCCACTGGTCACAAACCCACATAACCCATAATACCACACCTGGAATGTTCCGCAGTACAGGATTAAACTCATCTATGTAGAATTGTTTCACTTACAGGCATTTTTATCACAGAAAAAATACCTTGAAAACACACATTCATACTTTGAGTTGGGTCGCCTTTCCAGAGATCTGACCTGTATCTTGCTCTGGTGATATCACCTGCCTGTCTATATGGGGATAGATAGATGTTCGTATTTACAGGGCAGCAGTCACTAGAGCATTCGCCCACCAACCTAGAGGTCAGGGGCTCAATCCGAGCTCAGGCTGGTGCTTACTTACTGTTGTTGTGTCCTCGGGCAAGACACCCACCTTGCCTAACACGAATGAGCTGTGCGACCGAGTGACGCACAGTCCCACCCGGTTCAACCCTTCTGGGAGCGGCTCAGTCTCCTCCTCCATGTGTGGCTTAAGTGGAGAGCGAGCGCAGCGCTAATCTCTCACATCGACCGCCGACCTGGAGCTAAACGCCATGGCCCCCAAAAACAACAGTAAGCTTCCATGTCTAATTGTATCCCTTTTATTGTTTTTATCTTCTCAAACTGATTAGGAACAATAGTGGTAATGACACAGGGAGGGTTAGTGAACAAGGGGAGTTTCAATGATTCAATAATTTCATGTTTTTTAGTACATATTTGGGACTTTTTCCTCTTTGCTGCCTCATTAACTTCCTTTTTTGTCATTAGCTGCTTTGTTACTCTATTGTGTTCTATTCTGCGGAAGACAAAAACCCAAAACTGCATTTCTGAGCGTCATATTAATTAGAATTTTATTTTTTTCCACCCTCGTCTCTCAAAAGTTTCAGGTAGTTTTTCAGTATTGTAAGGAACAATATGAATTTAAGGAGCATTGCATAACTTTTCTAGCTACCTGCTTTTTATTGTTGAAAAAGTACCTTGAAAACATGCATTCTTTCTGTGAGCGGGGTCGCCTCCATAGATCTGAGCTGTAACTTGGTCTGGTAGCATCAGTTGATTGTCTATGTATGGAAATAGATCAATTTAACGCTATACTTGCCATAATACCGACCTATTAAATTCAGAACAGTTAAAAAAACATCTAAAACGAGGTCACTGTGAAATTCCAGTCAGATTCCGGTCAAACTAGTAACGTCTCCATGGAAACAAGCAGGTAACACATTCCCTCAATCAGAAAAATGACACAGTGCAGCTTTAAATTGGATGTAATTGGCTGTTATTTCATTTTTCTTTTTTTTTTAAGAGCGTTACATGATTGTGGTAAACCCGTTGTGAAATCCAGTAGGAATTTGTGATTGCAACAAGCAGATTATCCCCAGCCTCAGTCAGACCTGGCATTTAGCAAAGTGCAGTGTTTGAAAATGTTCTGGAATATAAAGCAGCCAAGGGCATCTGGTATTTAAAAAAAAACATGGTACTCAGGTGGTCCTTGCACAGCTCTTCAATTTGTGGTTTGAGTTACATTTTTGTCCTCCTTTGGATCATTTCATGTTTAGAACTACAGTGGAAATGATGTAGTCCACTTTTAGACCTGGTTTAGGCCTAGATTGGACCTGGAACAGTCCCTGGTTTGGCCCTAGATTACACCTGGAATAGTCCCTGGTTTGGCCTTAGATTAGACCTGGAATAGTCCCTGGTTTGGCCCTAGATTAGACCTGGGATAGTCCTGTTATAGGCCTGGTTCAGATCTTGATTAAACCTGGGATAGTCCTGTTATAGACCTGGTTATAGCGCTTTGTGTTGCATTTTTGTATGAAAAGAGCTCTATAAATAAAGTTTATAGTTATAGACTTGGTTTAGTCCTAGATGAGACCTGGGATAGTCCTGTTATAGACTTGGTTTAGGCCTAAATTAGACCTGGGCTAGTCCCTGGTTTGACCTTAGATTAGGCCTGGAATAGTCCCTGGTTTGGCCCTAGATTAGACCTGGGATAGTTCTTTTTATAGACCTGGTTTAGCCCTGGATTAGACCTGGAAGAGTCTTGTTATAGACCTGGTTCAGTCCTAGATTAGACCAGGGATAGTTTTATTATAGACCTGATTTAGGCCTAGATTAGACCTGGGATAGTCCTGTTATAGACCTGGTTTAGCCCCAGATTAGACCTGGGATAGTCCTGTTATAGACCTGGTTTAGCCCCAGATTAGACCTGGGATAGTCCTGTTATAGACCTGGTTTGAGGAAACTTAAAAAATAAAACATACAAAATCTGCCAAGTCAATGATGACCAGAAGAAAGTTGTAGATTTGACTCCTGGGCTTTTCTGTGTGGAGTTGCATGTTCTCCCTTTGTGCGGCGCGGGTTTCCTCTGGACACTACGATCGAAGGTTAAAGTAAACCTTGAGGCGGGATAGTGCTCTTCCTCTGATCCGAAAGTTGGCAGTGTAATTCCAAGATCCCACTCATGCGTAACGCCGTTGAGTCCTTGGGCAAGACACTTAACCCACCTCGTCCCCAGTACTTGTTCTTATATAATGGAAAGTCTCCCATGGGTGTTACTGAATAGCCTTTGTCACACATGCTGTTCAGTAGTACAGACTTAGGCAATGTTGTAATCTACTTTATTTCAGAGTTTTAGGTGAATTACTATTGAAAAAGCCACAAAAGTTTAAAGCAGTTTCTTCGGTGGTTTCTATTCAGCAACAATGTCCCTCTTTCAGAAGGTGTCAGGAGCTTTGTATTCCACTATTGTATTCCACTATAAGTAATGCACAAAGAAACTGTGAACTTCAAAGTGCTGTATCAGATTTTTATTCTTAAACACCAGAAACGCCAGAACAAAGTTTGCCATCACATTAAGGCAAACAACTATCATGTGAACCTGCACTACCTGAATGCAATGCTTTATAATTAGACTGGTATAAATAAAATTGTGGAAAGAGCATGTAAGATTGTCATAACGTGAGGGACTTTTATCACTGCTTTTTTTGCTTTATGGTCATTTGCAAACATGATTTTCTGTCAAGATTAGATTAGTTTAGTCAAAAATTGTAATTTAATTGTAATGTAACTGTTTTAGTCCTGGTTTAGACTTGATATAGTCCTTGTTAGTCTTAGTTTAGACCTGGTTTAGATCAAATTGGTCAAAAATAGCGACACCTGGGACATTTCTTATGGTATAAAAATATAAAACTGGGACAAATCACTGGTTTTGGACACGGGGTGCCAAACTGGGACTGTCCCGGGTAAACAGGGACATCTGGTTAAACTATGCAGACAGCACAAAACTGACATATTTCGATCTCAAGAGCTGCTTACACATTATCTCTGTACTGCCGCAAGACAGATTTTGCTCAGATTAATTGCAAAAAATCTTCTTCTTTAAACACTAAAGATTTATAAGACGCTATTAAGTAATCTAAAATACTCATCTTGAATTTCTTTCTCTATCTCCTTTCAGTCCCATTCTCCATCCGGAAGTACGCTCCCTCCGACCAGCCCGCCGCGACGGCACTTTTCCGCGACGGCATCATGGAGCACGTGTATCCGGCTTTCTTCAAGACCCTGAGTCATCCGGATCACATCGGAATTGCCCTGAGCATCTCCATGGCCGGCTACGTCCTGGGAGGAAGCTCGTACTTCCAAGCCTTTCTCTTCGGAAGCGCCTGGGCCGGTCTTCTCTACTACTGCTGCTACGAAATCTACGAAGGCTCCATGGAGCAGAGGGTGACCGCGGACATGGCTGACGTTCAAGCTAGTTACCTCGACAACCCTGACAGCACGTTTTGGGTGGCGGAAACTGAAGTTAAGGGGCAGCAGAAGTTAGTTGGAATTGTTGCTGTGATCGGCAAACGTTCTGAAGTCGAAGGAGAGAGATTTGACGATTGGAATGGAGGCGTTATTGGCGAGGAAAGCGAATTCGGAAGCTACGGAGAACTCATGCACTTGGTTGTGGCATTTCCGTGGCGACGTAAATATCTGGGGTCGGAGATGATGCAAAGAGTGATGGATTTTTGTAAAGAACGTGGGTACGGTCGCGTGGTACTCGATGTTAGTTCTTCTCAAACGGCAGCGATCGCCATGCTCCAGAAATATGGCTTTGTACAGACGGCATCCCATAATAATACGCACTCCAACCGCTGGTTCTCCAGACTGGCCCGGATAAACGTGCTGAGGATGGAGAAGATCATTTAAGAAGATTCAATACAACGTAAAGGGCAGCGGTTCCCAAATTAGGGTGCACATACTACTGGAAGTACATGGGGTCTTCTCGAGACTTTTGACTTGTTTAGATCTGGTTTAGAACTGTCTTAAGTCCAGTTATAGTCTGAGATACATTTTAGTTTTTACATGGTTTAATCTTGTTTTTTTGGCCTTAAACCTGCTAGATTTGTTTTAGTCCTGATTTCCCTTTTTCACATGAATGCGCGTTTGCGCTTTCACTCTGGTCCTGGTTTGGCACTGGTTTAGATCTACTTCTAACCTGGTTTGGATGGGGGAAATGAGTTTGCAGGGGTAAACCATCTTTAGATCTGGTTTGGTTCTGTTTTCTGAAGCCAAAAATTGTCTGCAGTATTACTTGGTGCATAAAGTTTGAAAATCACTGTTGCAGATAATTAAGTTTACGTGTAATTTATACCACATTTTCACACCCATAAAATGTACATCTGCTCAGGCATATCTCCAGCTTTCCATTATAAACAAATAAAACGGTAAATGTTTTCCACAAAGATGCGTTGTTTTTCTCTCCTTTTTTCTATATTAAACTTAAAAAACAAAGGTCACTTTATTGTCCCCATAGGGAAATTCATCCCCTGCATTTGAGCCATACTTCACTGCCGCAGTGGTTTATAGGTGCAGTGAACACCACAGCGCTCTGGGGTTCATCTCCAGTGGTCAGGACTACGTCAACTGGCGGATACTATTTGTGGTGCATGTTTTTTGGTGACGGGGGAAACCAGTGTCCAGAGGAAACCCACCCAGACAAAAGGAGAACATACAAACTCCATACAGAAAGGTCTAAATCATTCTGAATAATATGTGTTCATTAAATATTTGTCCATGCTTTTTAAGGCTAATTAATGTGTAGTTATTAAGTGGTACAAAATTATGAATACTACTTTGTCTGTGGAAGTTATATTGGAGGGAATGGAGTAAAATAACTTTCTATATTTAAGCTTCTTTCCTTCTCTGAGGTTGAGTCCTCATAGGAATTATTGGCAGCTGACTCCTAAGACCTCACAGTTCTTTGCTTAAAATACCAATGGAGAATGCAGCACTATAAGGACACAGGCGGGTTTAAAATTCTTTGGAGTTAACAGAGTCGTGGGGGAGTGTGAGAGAGGAGAGGAGAAGGCACAGATGCAGGTCAGACACAAAGGATAAAATCACAGATTACTCACACCAAACAATGGAGAGGAAGATTAAGGGTTAACACGGTGGTCTTATGATGCAGCAGTGAGGGTGGGGAGGGGTTATGCAGGTGAAAGGGCATGGAGGGCATATGAATAGTAGTTGAGGGGTAAGGCTAGAATAAATCTGACGCATCTGAGCTCGTATAAATTCTTAATGCAATGTTCCTCTACAAAAATTCCAATTTTTGGGCCAGAGCTCCCGGGAACTGCAGTACTGGAGCAGTCACTAAGCAAACTTGCCCCAGGACTAAGGGGGAGCATCTTATTCATTTATTAAAACAGATCCAAGATTGGGCCTGGTTAGTATTTGAATGGGAGACTGGTTGGAATACCAGGTACCAGTGAGGCAGTATTGGCTGGTGTGAAACTTTGCCTATATGAGTGTGCTGTGTGCATGAGTGTTGATCCCTGGCATCGATGGAGCAGTTTGGCAGCCTCGCCTCTGTTAGTCTGCCCCAGGATGGCTGTGGCTAAGGAAGTAAAGCTTATCCCAACATGGAGTGAATGAATAATGCAACATAAAGCATCACTGAGTGTCCAAACAAACGTAACATACACCAGTATTCCATCCATCTTCTTCCGCTTATCCAGGGCCGGGTCGCGGGGGCAACAGTTCAAACAGGGACTCCCAAGCTTCCTGCTCCCCAGCCACTTCCTCCAGCTCCTCTGGATGGACCCCGAGGCCTTCCCAGGCCAGCCAAGAGACATAGTCCCTCCAGCGTGTCCTGGGTCTTCCCCGGGGCCTCCTACCGGTGGGACATGCCCAGAACACCTCCCGAGGGAGATGTCCAGGAAGCATCCGGACCAGATGCCCAAGCCACCTCAGCTGCTCCTCTCGACGTGGAGGAGCAGCGACTCTACTCCAAGCTCCTCCCGTGTGACCGAGCTCACCCTATCTCTAAGGGAGCGCCCGGGCACACTGCGGAGGAAATGGCTCAGCTCCCTCTTCACCAACGGTCCGATACAGCGACTGCATCACTGCTGACGCCGCACCGATCCGCCTGTCAATCTCACGCTCCATCCTCCCCTCACTCGTGAACAAGACCCCGACATACTTGAACTCCTCCACTTGAGGCAGAGACTTCCCACCCACCCGGAGGGGGCAATCCACCTTTTTCCGGTCGAGAACCATGACCTCGGATTTGGAACAGCTGATTCTCATCCCAGCCACTTCACACTCGGCTGCAAACCGCCCCAGTGCTGCAGGTCCTGGTTCGATGAAGCCAACAGGAGAACATCATCTGCAAAAAGTAGAAATGAGATCCTGTGTTCCCCGAACCGGACACCCTCCGGCCCCTGGCTGCGCCTAGAAATTCTGTCCATAAATACAATGAACAGAACTGGTGACAAAGGGCAGCCTTGGTCGAGTCCAACATGCACCGGGAACAGGTCTGACTTACTGCCGGCAATGCGAACACAGCTCCTGCTCCGGTCATATAGGGACCGGACAGCCCTTAGCAAAGTGCCCCGGACCCCATACTCCCGGAGCACCCCCCACAGGGCACCACGAGGGACATGGTTGAATGTCTTCTCCAGGTCCACAAAGCACATGTAGACTGGTTAAGCAGACTCCCATGAACCCTTGAGCACCCGATGGAGGGTGTAGACCTGGTCCAGTGTTCCACGACCAGGCCAAAAACCACACTGCTCCTCTTGGATCCGAGGTTCGACTATCGGCTGGACTCTCCTCTTCAGTCCCCTGGCATAGACTTTACCGGGGAGGCTGAGGAGTGTGATTCCCCTGTAGTTGGAACACACCCTCCGGTCCCCCTTTTTATACAGAGGGACCACCACCGCGGTCTGCCAGTCCAGAGGTACTGTTTCCGACCGCCATGCAATGTTGCAGAGGCATGTCAGCCAAGACAGCCCCACAACATCCAGAGGCTTAAGGTACTCAGGATGGATCTCATCCACCCCCGGAGCCTTTCCACCAAGGAGCTTTCCAACCACCTCAGTGACTTTGGCCAGGGTGATGGACGAGTCTACCTCTGGGTCCCCAGCCTCGGCCTCTTCTTCAGAGGACGTGATGGTGGGATTGAGGAGATCCCCAAAGTATTCCTTCCACCGCCCGACAACATCCCCAGTCAAGATCAGCAGCTCTCCCCCCGCCCTGTAAACAATGTTGGTGAAGCACTGCTTCCCCCTCCTGAGGCGCCGGATGGTTTGCCAGAATTTCCTTGGGACCGTCCGATAGTCCTCCTCCATGGCCTTCCCGAACTCCTCCCAAACCCAAGTTTTTGCCTCTGCAACCGCCCGGGCTGCAGCACACTTGGCCTCAGGAGTCCCCCGAGCCAGCAAGGCCCAGTAGGACTCCTTCGTCAGCCTGACGGCATCCCTTACTTCCGGTGTCCACTACCGGGTTTGGGGATTGCCACCATGACAGGCACCACAAACCTTATGGCCACAGCTACGAGCGGCCGCATCGACAATAGAGGCCGAGAACGATGCCCATTCGGACTCCATGTCCCCAGCCTCTCCCAGGATCCGGGAGAAGCTCTCCCGGAGGTGTGAGTTGAAAGCCGCACCGACAGAGGGTTCTGCCAGACGTTCCCAACAGACCCTCACAATACGCTACGGTCTTTTCGGCTTCCTCCTCTGCCAGTGGACCCAACTCACTACCAGGTGGTGATCAGTTGACAGCTCTGCCCCTCTCTTCACCCAAGTGTCCAAGACACCCGGCCGGAGGTCAAATGACACGACAACAAAGTCGATCATCGACCTCCAGCCTAGGGAGTCCTGGTGCCACGTGCACTGATGGACCCCCTTGTACTCGAACATGGTGTTCATTATGGACAGACCATTACTAACACAGAAGTCCAATAACAGAACACCGCTCAGGTTCAGATCAGGGAGGCCGTTCCTCCCAATCACCCCTCTCCAAGTGTCACTGTTGTTGCCCGTTGAGCATTGAAGTCCCCCAGTAGAACAATGGAGTCTCCTCCCAGAGACTCCAAGAAGGCCGGGTACTCTGCACTGCTGTTCGGCCCATAGGCTAACACCACCGTGAGAGTTCTGTCCCCGACCATGGATGCGACCCTCTTGTTCATCGGGGTGAACTCCAACATGCAGCGGCTGAGCTGAGGAGCGATGAGCCCACACCAGCTCGCCGCCGCTCCCCGCGGCCAACACCAGAGAAATGGAGAGTCCAGCCCCTCTCAAGGAGTTGGGTTCCAGAGCCCAAGCTGTGCGTGGAGGTGAGGCTGACTATATCTCGTCGGTAACGCTCAACCTCCCACACAAGCTCAGGCTCCTTCCCCCCAAGCGAGGTGATATTCCATGTCCCCAGAGCTAGTCTCCATGAGATCCGGCTGCCTTCGACTGCCGCCCAGATCTCTCTGCACCCGGCCTATGGCTCCTCTCGCAGGTGGTGGGTCCACAAGAGGGCGGCCCCACATCGCTCCTTGGGGGGCCACCAGGTGCCACCAGCCACCAGGTGCTCGCCGACGTCAACCCACCCCAGGCCTGGCTCCAGGGTGGGGCCCGTCACTAGCCTTGTTTTATCTCGCTTCATAGGGGCTTCTGAACCACTCTTAGTCTGACCCGTCCCCCCGGACCTGTTTGTTTTGGGTGACCCTACCAGGGGCATAAAGCCCCCGACAACATAGCCCCTGGAATCGTTTGGGCGCTCAAACCCCTCCACCACGTTAAGGTGGCAGTTCAAGGAGGGGCACCATCAATGTTATTGTTTTCCATTGACCATTGTGTGCTTTGTTTGTGTCCTTGGGTAAGACACTGTATGAACATGCAACTATTTCACTTTCACTGAAACAACTTCCGATGAGTAATAACCAAAAGGACGAGATTGGGGATACAATTGGTCAAAATGAGTTTCCTCCGCAGAGTGTCTGGGCGCTCCCTTAGAGATAGGGTGAGGAGCTCAGTCACACTGGAGGAGCTTGGAGTAGAGCCGCTGCTCCTCCACGTCAAGAGGAGCAACTGAGAGGAGGGCATCTGTTCTGGATGCCTCCCTCGGGAGATGTTCCGGGCATGTCCCACTGGAAGGAGGCCCCTGGGAAGACCCAGGACACACTGGAGGGACTATGTCTCTGAGCTTGGGAACATCTCGGGGTCCCCTGGAGGAGCTGGAGGAAGTGTCTGCAGTGAAAGAAGTCTGGGAGTTCCTGCTTAGACTGCAGCTCCCATGACATGGGCCCGGATAAGCCGAAGAAAATGGACGGATGGATGAAACAGCTTCAATAAACTGCCACCCTCTGCTGGAGAAGGTGAGGTATGACACGTGTTGAAATGGCCAATTAGCAGCTCATTAGCAGCTCTCTCAGAACAAAACTCAGGTAAACGTTTTCTAATTTGACCATTAAGAAAAAAATACAGAACTCTCATATTCAAACATGCAAACGTAACAACATGTCTTTTAATAAATTCATTTAAAAAGTATAAGGTGCTTAAAGGGCCTGTACTCAGTTTTCCCCAAGCATTTGAACAAAATGTGTCTTACCCCAGTGAAGATAAATAGTATACGCAGCCCTTGAGGTCAAAATAAGAGTGCTGTGTTCTGTCTGCATCTAAATGTCAAGTGATTTATTGAAGGAAAGTGCGCTGTTAGCATGCTAATTGTCGCTAACTTTCCCATTACAACAAACTCCACTGCTGTTTCAGAAAGTTACGAAAAGCACTTATAAACTCATCATGGTGAATAATTAACATTCTCTGAATGCATAAGGCAAGTGTGGAATAACTTTGGACTCTGCAATCTGTTTAAAATGAGCTTGATCTGTTTCCCACATTTTTGAGACGATAAAAATCAGACAGGGCACCATTAACGTGTCTAAGAAGCGTATTTAGCATAACATATTTCCTTTAAATCCACCGTTATCTGAAACCATCCTTTGAATCTACATCCACTTGCCTCGATATCCTCTCCTCCTTATCCCCAAACAATTTGTGGTCTCTGTGTCTTGAATATTAACAGGTCTGGCTCAGTAAAGGTCCAGTACAGGTGACAATGGAGAGGAGGAGAGACAGATTGGAGATCGTGTTAGAGCTAATTTTCCTTGGATCTTTCAGTATTCGCCGTTTCTTCTCCCGCACAAGCGCTCCATCTGACAGTCCGAACAGTGATTGATGTCTGCAAGGCCTTGGACACAGCCTGCCTACCAATGCCAAGCTGTTTTTATTCCCCAGAGAAAATAAATATGTGTTGAGCCTCTGGTTTAGTCAGAGGTGGGTAGAGAATGGATTCCCAACCTATTTTGTACCAATCTACGCGTTGTCTCACACTCTAAGTGCCACTTAACTCTGGTACTAGGCAAAATGGCTCTTTTTTAATGATACTGGTGTGTAAAATCCTCCAGAACGTGCTGATAAGAATGTAAAAGTTATTAAAAAGAACATTTTTATTTAAATACTTTTCAGTTTCAATTTCTTCTTAAAGGTGCACTGTGTAACTTTTGGTTGGGTTTCCATCACATGCTTCTTTGCATCAGTATTAGAGATGTTCTGATCAAGATTTTTTGGCTTCTGATCTGCTCTTTCCGATACCGATCTGATACCTTTTTGTGTGGTTCTGTGAAGGAAGTTTGTACCTTAAAATCCATTAGATGACGAAAGCCTATGTTTTCCATGACAAACAGCAGTTGATCGTCTAAAGCAAAAATTCGACAATGTTCTATTAGTTTCTTGGACTTGTCGCCATTTCAATGTAGCTTTTCTCTTCTTTGAAATGTCTCTGACAGTGTTTGTTGGTGTGGCTTTGCAGCCGTGCACTTGTAAATCTTAAACTCGTCTGGATGTTTTTGTAGTAGTGAAAAGTCCCACACAGTGGACATGGTGGTGTTTTGATTTACGGCTGCTGTAAAGTGCGTTAATGGCACAAAAACACATGAAACTGGATCGGTCAGTGACTGAATCCAGTACTGTCCAATACTCATAAAAGAGCTGGATTGGGAGCTGATACAATACTGAATATCGGATCGGGACTTCCCCAATGGATATGGCATTGCTCTGCCTGGACAGTTCCACAGTACGACATTAAACACTTAAAAATACCTAGAAAAACTGTAGACTATGAGCAGGGTTGCCTCTCCACAGATCTGACCTGTAACTTGACCTATAACTTGGTCTGGTTTGGCTTCTGTGAAGATGGTGTGTAGATAAGCCAAAACCCCTACTCAAGTAGAAGTACTGGTACTTCAAAATAATATTACTCAAATAGAAGTACAAAGTTATGATCCAATAAATTCAATTAAAAATGCTGAAATCATTACTGCACACAATTTTGAAAGGATTAACATTAAATAATGTACAAAATCTGATATTTTCAAAGGATAAACCACAAATATTATATATATAACTAAATCACATCTGGTTCAATCATTTCATATCATCAACAAAGACTCTGTAATTCAAGTAGGAGTAAAAGTTACTCAGGGACATGTACTAGAGTAAATATATCCACCTCTGGACCAAGTTTATTTATTTAGTTATTCAATATTTTACCAGGTAAGTTAATTGAGAACAGCTTCTCATTTGCAATGACGACCTTGCCAAGAGGCCGAATAAATCAGAAGCACAAACAGAACACAGTCACACATCAACCATAACGTGAAACAGTGAATAGAGACATGAGACAGTGAAACAGACAGATTATGTTTCCATGTTTTTCACTGTGAAGCCCATTGGGGCAACTCTTGTTGTGATTCTGGGCTATAGAAATAAAACTGAATTGAACTGAAACATCTGCAGATTAAAGATGTAGTCTTAAAAGCATGTGCAATGAGCCTGTATAATACTCTGGATGGAGTTGTTTAAAAGTCGACAGAGGTAAAAATTTACCCCCCAGTTCCATGCTGGTTTAGTCCTGGTTTGGGACTGGTTTAGTTCTGGTTTACTCCCTGCCTCTCGGTCCGCAACTGCTTTGTATTTGTGAAAAAAAAAAAAATCCTAGATTTTCTATTTTAAATCCAGGTTTTGGTCTGGTTTAACTGTGCTTTAGAACTATTTGAATCATAGTTTATTCCTGGTTTATTCCTGGTTTGGTCCTGGTTTAGTTCTGGTTTAGTTCTGGTTTAGTTCTGGTTTATTCCTGGTTTAGACTGGTTTGGTCCTTACCTGCTTTGTCCTCACCTGTGAACCCCTTTTCACACCAGGCTCCTGTCGACCTGAGGTAAGAGCTCTTTTTCTTTAGCATAAATAACTTTGCTTTAAATATGTCGGCTCCTGATAACACTTGTGCAAATGTAACCACCTTCAGGGAGTTTAATTAAAAAGTTGATATCTTTCCTGGCTCAGAGCTCAACAATGCAGCAACACACCTCTATAGCAATTAATAATACAGTACTAAACGTGTGAGGAACTGGCTTACAATGTTTTCAGAATCAAATCCAACTAAATTAAAGGTATATTATGCAAAATGGACTCTTGTGAGCTTTTAGAATCCGTGTATCATTCGTTCATTCATTTTTCAAAATAAAACCAACAATAAGAAAATGAAAAAACAATTATTTTCTTCATTATTTGTCTACAAAACCAAAATGAATAAGCGGGAGAAGATGGATGGATGGATGGATGTTTAAAATAATGGAAAAAAACGGATAAATCCCATTTCCCCGAACCAAACTCCTAGTCCTAATATCTAGTGTGTAGAGTGCATCTACGTGTCATTAGCGGACCCCCGACCAGATTGCCAGGACTGGATCAGGACTAGACCAGGACTCAACCAAGTCTAAACAGGTCTAAAGGAGGTCTAAACCAGGACTGAACCAGGTCTAGTTGGAATAGTTCGGTTTGGATAGTTTGGATCTATTGTTTATGGTCTGGACCTGAGTTCACGTTCACACCAGAGGGACCACACCAGAGTTTGGCATTTGGTGCAGAATCAAATGGGCCGATACCGTGGTTTAGACCTGGTTCAGTTCCCCCGTCCCCTGCCCCTGGTCCTGTCACTTTCGTGGGCACAGTATCTCCTCTACCCCGTCCCCGGTCATCGCCTTGACTAACCGATTTTCTGCGGGAAACGCTGAGTCCTGGTCCAGTCCTGGTTTAGATCTGGTTCAGTCCTGGTCTAGTCCTGGTTTAGGTCTGGTTCAGTCCTGGCGATTGTCTCGGCGGTCCACTAATGACAGTGTACGCAGACGCACACTACACACAGGATATTAGGATCAGGGGTTTGGTTCAGAAAACAGGAAACGGCCGTAATCCTTTTTTTTTTTTTTCATTTTGGTTTTGGAGACAAATAATGAAGAAAAGTTGTGTTTTCAGTTTCGGTTTGGTGCTGTCCTCTGTGCGGATTTTTGAGCCATGTTATAATGCTGTCAGCTCATCAAAAACACACCTGGAGATGTGTTATGCTTCATTCACACAGGTCTGTTTGTGATGCGGAAACAACTTCATAACAGGGATCAGAAAATAGTGTCATATGAGGCCTTTGACTACTATTCCATCCATCCATCCATCCATCTTCTCCCGCTTAATCCGGCTGGGTCGCTGCCCAATACTCATAGCACCTGACCCCCCCTATGAACCCCTCTGCAGGTGGTGAGCCCACAGGAGGGTGGACAACATGGTCCTTGATGTTAGTTCATAGGGGTGCGGGCATGTTTAGAGTTGATGGGGGAAACCGGAGTGCCCGGAGGAAACCCGCAACCTTCTTGCTGTGAGGCATGACTGCTAGCCACTCAGCCACCGTGCCGCCTACAGTATATTCCAACTACTTTAACAAGAGCTCGCCAGCGGGGCAAAATACGCCGTACTTTGAATTATTGTATATAGAATTCTAGAATCGGAATTCCACCAATCAGATTGCAGCAACAGAACTTAAAGACACTACAAAGCTTTGAAGTGTCCACAGACGGATAGATGGACGGATGGACGGACAGCGCCATACCATAATACGTCCCGTCTTATTACAACGGGCGTATAAAAATAAAACATTCGTAATCACGTGTGTATGTGTGTGTAAAGAAGCACTATGTGACTTTTTGCTTGCTGGGGCCACACTGGGGCCACTTTACTTTAAATGTTCCACAGTATAGCATTAAACAAGCATCTCGTTTTCTCCTAAACATATAAGCAAATTTAACATTAGACTTGTCATTCTTGCATTTCATTGCTTAAACATACTTTGTGTGACTTTTTGATAGTGGGTCCGTCATCTGCTTGTTTCTATGGAAATGTCAGTGCTCTGCCTGGAATGTTCCACAGTGTGACATTAAACAGCCCTACCTTATACAGTGTTCTTACAGGTTTCTTCAAATTAAATTCCTTTTTAAGACCATTTATTTAAAAACTTAATACATATTTCAGGGCCTATTTCATAGAGCTACCGCAAAGAAAATTTTAATGCTTGAATTTGTGTTCATTTATTTCTCAAACAAAGGAATCTGGGGAGTAGAGACTCTCCCCATAACTCCAGCACGAAATGTGTTGCTTGGTAAAGTAAAACCAACGTTAAAAAACAACAGAACGGCTTTAATCAAACTTTGTTCTGCTGAGATTTTTTTTTTTTTACTCTTCTGCTGAGCTTGTTTCTTATATTTCTGTAGCGAGTGATCTTCAGTTACATGTTCAGAGGATTATAACCCTCCGCCGCTCTTTATTTAGGTGACGTTATTTAACCAAATAATGCAGTTTGACAGATTAAACCTTTGAGGAGAAATGTGATACGGAGAAGTGACGTACTGCACAAATTTTAAGACCCAAATATAAAAATTCAAGAATTCAAGTCTTTTTAAGGTATTATTTCCAAATTCATAAATTCAATACTTTTAAGACTTTTTAAGACTCTGTAGGAACCCTGCTTGTATTTATTAAATTACAGGTGGTTTTATAAAAAACAAACATTCTGACTGTGAGTGGGGTCGCCTCTCCATAGATCTGACGTGTAACTTGGTCTGGTTTGAACTCCATGAAGATTTAAAGCCATACCGAGAAACATTCCAGACAAAGAAATAGCATTTGACAGACCCTCCACCAAAAAAGTTACACAATGCACCTTTAAAATCACCCCATGAAAGATGTATTCTTTTCACAGATCTGACCTCTAACTTGTATCCATGGGGATATACATACTTTTAATGCCATACACTGGAGGATTTCAATAACATCAGAATAATAAGACAAGCACCTTTCACCAGAAACGTTACAGATTTAATCTTTAACAATGTAAGGATGGAGATAGATAGATAGATAGATAGATAGATAGATAGATACTATAGCCAAAGGAACAACAACAATTTGCATGGAAACAAGTCGCAGCAGACAAAATAAGTTAGGTTTGTGGAGAGGCAAGCCCGCTTGCAGTAACGACACATACTTCTATGCTTTTCAGTTCGATAAAAACACCCAAATTGAAAAAAACAAAAACAAACTATTCTATTTCTTGACCAAAAAGTGATGCAGTATGGCTTTAAATATTTAGCAACAGAGTATGACTACACTTGATGACAATCCCGCTTTAGTTTCTCCGTTGTATGTTTATGTCATATGTTCTCCAGAGCGGCTTGGAAGTACAAATGGCAGATAAATGGAGGAAAGCATTAGCATCCATATTGAAGAAGCCTCAGATTATGGAGATAAATAGAGTCAGGAAACTAAAGCGTGCTGCTGATTTGTGGGGGGCGGGTCATACATCTTCATAGTGTTCAGGCTCATGCATATTCTGCCCGCATTTCTACTGTTCTTTTATACAAGCTCCTTTAGCATCGCTGGGTTTCAAAACCCATAATTGTGTCAATTATGGTTTATTTAAATGTCCTTACTAAGCATTTTAAGAACTCGTGGAAAGAGTTTTTTATGCATATTTTGCTGCCTTTGCATTTGAGGCGATGACTTTATTAAGCTTACCGAAGGTACCAAGTAACAGCTGTAGAACATGTAGTTTTATGTAGTGTTGAGGTGAGATGGGGTTAGGAAAAAGTAATTTGAACATAATATATCTGCGGTTAGCTAAATATTCACTGTCACTATGAGAGCGGATGCTGCTTTACACATCACATCAAAGAGTTGGCACCTTCTACGGATAGCTGCACATCACATTAGTGAGCAGCGTTTTTTTTTTTTTTACTTTTGTGCCAAAAATAAAAATTCAAAATAGCTCAAACATCCATGAATCACTCAAAATACAACTTTGAGAGTGTACTTGAAAAGGAAACAACTAAAATATAGTTAAAGGCACTAAAAAAGTCTATTTTGCAGAATAGATCTGGTTTAAAGATTTTATTTATTAATATACAAATTATATCATGTTGTGACTACACCTTAATTAGCCTTAATAAAGCATGAGTAAGGCCTTAATTCATAATGCACAAGTGCATGCATACGTTTATTAAGCATGATTCAGGCTCATTTACTACTGAAAGCCAACATACATAACTTTTCAGACAAAAATAAACAAAAAAAAGTTTGTTTTTCATTTTCTATTACACAAACTCCATTCCCATAGACATATTGCTCCTTTATCTGTATTCTTCTTGCATGAGCAGCCAGACTCTTCAATGTTCTGCTTGCCTCCAGAAGGATCTGGAATTGGACCTTTTCTCATTCTCATATCATTCAGCACAAAATATATAAGGTATAACTTATTTGACCTGAGATGAATTTGTGCAGAAATCCAAGATGCCCATGCTTCTCTCATTTATAATCTGCCTGTCAGTCACTGGACAGGGTTCCAGACCTACACGGCTTTGTAAAGATTTGTCAGAGTCTGTGGTTTTTGGTGGACAGGTAAAAAACTTCCTTAATATGGCCGACTTATCTTCCAAAATATGGTTTTAACATTCTGTTTCTATGGAATCAGCAGGTAATGTTACATACTGCACATTTAATTAAAGAGTTAGGATATTACTTAATTAGTTATTAAACTTGAATCATTCTTATTGAACCATTTGTTCAGTATGAACTGAATCTGGGAGGAATTCATGCTTTATTAAAGGTGCATTGTGTAACTTTTCTGGTGAAGGGTCAGTCACCAGCTTTTCTCTATGGAGACGTTATTGTTTATTGCTCTGGAATGTTTCACAGTATGGCATTAAACCGTTCTATTGTCATGGAGACTAAACCAGATCAAGATACAGATCAGATCTGTGGAGAGGCGACCCCACTCACAGTCAGAATACCTGCAAATGTTTGTTTTTCTAGGCATTTTTGAGCTATAAAACCACCTGTAATTGAATAAATGTAAGGCAGAGCTGTTCAGGGTCATACTGTGGAACATTTCAGGCAGAGCAACGACATCTCCTTAGAAACAAGCAGGTGACGGACCCCCCAACCAAAAAGTTACCTAGTTCACCTTTAATCCTAAAAGCCTAGTTATTGTCAAGCATTACCTTTAGTTGTTTGAAGAATCCTGGTCCATTTTAGGGACTTGACTCTAATCTGAAAACAACTAACACAGAATCATTTGCCACATGCATCTAAATTATGATAATACATATTTAGTTTTATGCAGGGTTCATGCACATTGAATGGCGCAGGAGAGCAGAAATGTGAGGCTCCAAGTGAAATTACGGTAATAAATAGAGCATTATGTTGCTAATAAATTGGGATGGAATTTTCACCGGCAAGGCCCTCCTCTGCTATGGGAATGAGTGGAATACATTATATAGAAGCTTGTTCAGACAGAGGAGAGGACTAAAGGGGGCAGTGGGGAGTTGGTCAAGGAACTAATTGGATGCAGCCGCAGAGGTGGGCCTGGGTAATTATACAGGAAATATGGGCACATCCAGTTCTCTAGTACGGCTTAATGTGGAGATATACACACAGGCATGCATCTAATGGACAAGAGAAACAGGACCAGAGGTGTTAACGTGACTTAGAAATATTGGCCGAAAGTTGTGTTACAAAAGGAAAATCTATACACAATGAAACTGATCCATAATTCCGCTACTTTTTCACAATATTTGTCCAAACTCATTGAAGAATCTGCCGAGATCTTCAGGAAATTATCTACAGACCTTAATAGGCCCATAATATGCTATATTCTGATCTATGCTATAGTGTAGTTTCCTCATCACAAACAGACCTGGAGTTTCGTTCAAACTTGTGGGAATACAGGAAGTGCTCCACTGTGTTTTTAAACTCCACATACCTTCACTACAATCATTTGGATGATTTCAAACCTGGAATTGCCCATCTCTACTGAAGAGATCAAGAAAGGTGAAGTAAGGTTTCTCCATTGTCGATGTAATTTTTAATCCCATTAATTTACGAGTGAATTATATTTTTTGAAAACGATAAAATTTTTTTAAAAAAATACAGTCCCGAACAATTTTCTTTCAACAACTCTCAGTTTTTGTTCTTCTTCACTGTCAGTAGTCAATTCTCACTTGTTTCTTCTGGCGGCTCGAGCCTCTCGCCGCCGCTGGAGTCGACAGTCGAGTCCTTTGGGCTTTGGCCTGTGCAGTGGGAAATCAACAGAGGGAAGTGTAAGGCTGCTTATAAAGTTGTTTTCTAACATTTCCAGACACTGATGAGTGAACCAGGCAGAGCGTTTTGTTTGTTAGACTCGTGGCTGTTGTAAGATGGGTTAAAGTGGTGTTAAACTTCTTCAGTGTGAAGCAAAGTGGCGTTTTACATTGAAGTTAAGAACTTGCCCCCATCACTACACTAGTTTGTTGCCTTGACAGACTCACTGCCACAGCGAGATCTCCACCTAGAAAACACTGATCTGTGCTGTTTTTTTGGCTTCTGACAGAATTCACCTCTAGCAACGGACTTTAGCTTCAAACGTGCCCAAGTTCCCCTTTAAAAGGCCCATATTACGCTATATTCTGATGTATGTTATAATATTGTTTCCTCATCACAAACATACCTGGAGTTGTGTTTTGTATGCTTTTAAACTCTACATACCTTCACTACAATCATTTGGATGATTTCAGACCTGGAATTGCCCACCTCTACTGAAGAGATCAAGAAAGGTAACAGGTAGTTGTTAACCTGAAAACGTCTTCATGACATCACAAGGTGGAACGGAGCATTTTGAGCTTTGGGAATATAGACAGACTAAGGTGCTGTCCACACGACAACCTTTTATGGTGGAAACAGTGAACTTTTTATTCGTTTTGGTCTTTCTTCCACACGGGTGGGTGAAAACGGTGATTTTTGAAAACGGGATCCAGAGTGGAGAAATCTGAGAACACCGGCACTGTGTTGTCGTGTGGACAAGCAAACTGCAGCTTCTGGAAAACAATGACATTGTGACCCCATCATTGCCATGTGGCCAGAAAAGAACCCCGCGCAACAACCAGTAACAAACATAACAACAACTATGGAGGGCAATAGAGTTGAGTTTGTGCTGCAGACACTTATTTGCACTGTTGCATCAAAACCTCTTATTTACTGTGTGGTACAACTAGGATGACCAGACGTCCCTATTTACCCGGGACAGTCCCAGTTTTGAGTCCTGTATCCCCTGTCCCAGCAGATTTATCCAAAACCACCGATTTGTCGAAGTTTTATACAAGAAATATTCCAAACATCCCTATTTTTGATAAATTTGATCCCTGCCAACAGTAAAGAAAGGCATACTTTGTAATTTGGTTAAATAAAACACAGGAAAGCTGCATAAACATGACCAAAACACAAAGAAAATATGACTATACTGACTCACATGTTAGTCATGAATGGTCTCTGCAAAACAATTTTCCTTAATTATGCACTTGTTTCATAATTTAATTATTACCAATCACGGCCCTTTTTTAATTTTGAAATTCTGGTCACCCTAAATACAACAGCAGCAGAGATGCAAACACAGTTACAGAATAGAAGGACCGCTGTGTGCACTTTATAGTATTGTGTGTCCAGTGGCTCTGGCTGTATCCTGTTTACAGCACCACATACTCAGTGCTCCGTTGTTGCCTGGACATGAATATTTATTGATCCGACAAATGTGTGGATGCAAATTTTTTTCAACCCACAAAAAAAAAATTTAAAAAATCCAGCAGCATTGTTATGTGGACATAGCCTAATAGTAAAAAGTTTTGGGAATTTGCATAATATGGACCTTTAAAGAGGGTGTATTTTTATAAATCAACTTTTTTTTAAAAACACATTATAACATTGTTCTCTTGACAAAAAAAAACATGTCTAAAATAGGGACGGGCATGATTAGTCGACTAATCGATAATTGATCATTAAGAATTTCATCGATCACGTTTTAATCAACAAACCGAATGGAGGTTGCTGTGCGTAACGTAGCGTAAGGAGTCGAGGCTGCGTCTCACAGCACAAACACTGGAGCTGTGGCCCCACAGTCTCGGCTCTGGCTCCTTGGAGATCACTATATCCCTCAGAGTGCGTTTACCTGCACATCAGTATCCCGGGTATGATCGGGTTTTTTGAGTATCCCGGTTTCGCATGTGTACACAGTGTCTCCAATGCAACGTACACACAGAACAGACTCATCAGCCTCATCACATCCTCTGTCACAGAAAGAACACTCATACCCACTGAGTCGTGTTCTTTAGTCCAACAGAAGCTGAACCACATCAGTGCACAAGGAAAGAGCTGCTTTTTTTTTCACTTACTGTTTATGCAAATGAGCCATGTGGTTTTAAGTTTAGTTTCTGTAAGACATAAACAAATGTGCCAAAGCTGTATTAAGCACATTCTAATCTCACACGTTGTAAAGTTGAGTTTATTTATGCAGATCAGTAATAGTAATAATAATGATGATAATTGTAATAGAAAATGTTGATGATTAATCGAACATCCTTCATCTGAAATGGTTTTCGGATCCTTGCATGTTTGAATGATCTTGCAGTTTCTCACAGGCTCTAACTATTCAAACCCTCCTTTCAGTTACTTGTACGAGACCACGCCTCTTGTCTAAGGCTCTGCCCACAAGCCTACAAACCAGGAAGCACTCTGCAGAAGATCCCCATGCAGAACAGCGAGTGACAGCATTAAAAAACAAAACTGAAACTAATTCATTTTACAGGGTAACATGGCGATCTAAATATGTTCGGTAAAGCTTCATTCTCTCTTCAGTTCTACGCTTTTGTTTGTTTACCTGCTTTCCATGTTTCAGCTTCTTCCCGTAGCCTTCCTCAGAGGCGTCTTGTGGCTGTTTTATTTACTTTAGTCAGACTTTAGGGCAGGGATCTCCAACCTTTTTCTCCCGATGAGCTACCTTTACAAAAAGAAAATGACAAATTGCTATTCATTTTTGCGAGCACAAGAAATTGAGCATATAAAACCTTAGATGGGCAAGAGTTAGATGCCTATAAAACAAACCTTTAGCCATTTATGGGTGCACAAAGTTAGACATCAAAATAATACTTTAACAATGCTAGTTCATCATAAATCATTTCTGTATTCCTGCTCACGTGTGATCTGCTGTTCCCGGGGTATCTCGAGACAGGTCACCACGCTCTGTCTTGATCCATCATTGTTAAAACGAGCTGTTGCTTTGTTCTTTCTCGTCGTTTAGAAAAGTGGTATCCTTGGGGGCAATCTGATCGATGCCCCAGCTCACCCAGACAAGTCATCTCCGTTTGGGGGTTGTTGAGATCATTTCTATCGTATGTTTGACCTCATGTTGGTTTGATGATTTTTGACGACTGTATCATAAGCCTGTGTTTGTGTTTTGTCGTTCAGATTAGGGAAAGACGGACCTTGCGTGAGGAACAGAAGGTTTTGTTTTTCATTTGCCTGTAATTGTGTGCTTCAAAACATCCAGACGGAATGATTGAAGACAACTTTTCTCCAGTTTTTATTTTTCTCAGTTTTAGAAATCCACAACACAGCACAGTTTGTTCTAGGAGAGGTCAGTATTACAGGGCGTGGCTGGTTAGCGAGAAGTTCTGCATCTATAACAAAATCAAAGATGTTCATTTTTGCATTACCACATATTTTGGGGAGGTCCAGAACTTTCACAGTTCTGGTCCCAGGATTAGGAGCAGTATTGAGAAAGTCCTCTCTACCTCATAATTTTGAGACACTCTATCTTGGGATAAGCTCATAGAACGTAAGAAAAAATATATTTACAACATACTGCTGGCTGCTGGAAAGAAGAGTATCACACGAAGATGGCTCAGTGATAAAGTCCCTTGTCTTGAGGATTGGATGGATGTTGTCCAGACTATTTATGTAATGGAAAAGTCACATTTTATATGAGACTTGATTTTGACAGATTTGAACTATTGGAAAACTTGGAGAGTGTTTGTTTCCCCGTTTAGATCAGATTTTAATTAAGCGTGACCTGATGAAACCATTGTATTTTTATGTACTATTATTTATTTATTTAGCTTCCTTTTAATTTTGTTTCTTTGTTGTTATTCGTATATTACCAAGCTTTTTCTTTGTTCAAGCTTGATGATTCTTGTAATAGATTGTTAGAATAAAATGCTTATAATGACGAAGTTATTAAAAAATGTACATGTGGTTAAAGAGGTCTCAGTTTGCAGAGGGTCTTTCTTTGTTAAGAGAAAGGTATGCACTATCTAAGAAACTAGCTAAGAAACCAGATGCGTGACCTCTTGTGACCTCTTGCTTCGTACTGAGCTCGTTCTCAGATCGTAAATTTGTGCTTATCTGATGAAATGTAAAACAAAGTCATGATATACTTCACTATGTTATCTGTGGTAAGCTTATGTATACTCTGACCATGCTTTGTACTGACATGATGAATTTGTTGAAAGTAAATAAAAACCGTGCTAGAGGGGGAGGAGCTTGGGAGTCTGGTGTGGATGGCTCAGTAGCGCACATCCTGCTCTTCCCGTGTGCACGTAAAAGAAAAGCTGACTCAGGTTGATTTTATCCTCAATTAGGAAGGAGACTGGCGTTTATATAAAACTGTAGATATTTCACTGGTTTGTGATCTCTATCTTTTGACATAGATATTAAGTGATAATGTTTCTTTTTGGAAATGGAGACTGGGGACTTTAGGCGATGTGCTCTGTCTGTGTACAATATATCACGTTCCTTTGTTCCCAATAAACTTTAATGGAAAAAAAAAGAAGTTAATTTCAAAGTTCTTCATCATACTGTATTTACCCAATGTTAGGTTTGAGCACCCTTTTCCCCCTTATTTATATATATATTTTTTTCCGAGTTACTTCTCTTAGTGTAGTTATTTTTTTCGCACTTTCCCTGTTTTGACCTTTGCATATTTTTGCGTATTTTTGTAGGTGTATTTTTTGTACATTTAGTATTTTGGTAATAGTATATCCATGCAGTTATTTTTGGTAATATAGTTTGGCTTCATTTTCTTCGCGTTGTGCGCTGGAGCCTTTAAAAGGGCGCCCTACACGCCTGCTCTCTCCCTGCCACCTGCGCTCCAGCTCCTGCCTCTGCGTCAGAGCGTGCACACCTGTCGCGTGCTCCGACACCTGGTTGCTCCCTGCTGGCAGCATGGTGGGTTTTGTTAGCTTTTGTTATCTTAGCTTTTTTCTTGTTTGGCCTGGTGGGTCCAGACGTCCTGTTTTCGTTCCTTTATTTTCAGTAGGGTAAGTTTACGGGGTTGTTTTTTTGTTAGGGTAGGGCCAGCGGCGCGCTGGGAGCTTCTACGGCCCTATATGGGGTTGGCCTGTCCAGCGCACCGTCCTTATTTTAAGTTTGCCGGCTCACCATGGTCATTTTCCTTTGTTACTTTGTTTGTAGGGTTTTTTTGGGCACAGGTTCAGGGTTCATTTGGGGTTTAACTGACACCTTACCTTCTTCAGAAACCTAGGGACACAACAGCACTTGGGGAGACGAAGAACACAAAAAAATCATCATTAAAAAAATGTTGAACTCTTACTTTTGTGTCCATGTCCTTTTAAATATGTTGGCCTTTGGGTCATAACACCCAACCAAAAAAAATGTAGAAAGATTCAAGTTAGATATTGATAACGACTGTGAGTTCTGTCAAAGTGAAACTAAACCAATCGCTCACCTGTTCTACTCCTGTACCTGCAGTAGAAACATTTGGACCCACAAACTGTACAGAAACTCATCCAGACCATTTTTTCTTTCTAAATATGAATGAAAAGGTACAGAAAGAAGCAAAAGCATATAACATCTGCCCCTTATCAACTCAAAATCAATAAAAAAAAAACCAAAACTTCTTTTTACACAGAAGTATTATATCTTTTCAATAATGCTACTTTCACACTTTTCTTAAAACTTGAATAGACTTGGAAGTTTTATTTTCACAAACAGAACTGTTCCCCCTTGGATTGAGACACATCAGTTCCTCTTAATTTACAACGACTTTCTTTTTGAATCTGTTTTGCTGTTTGGTCTTGTTCTTTGTCGAGCACTGTACATAGTTTTGAGGAGGTTAGATTCTACCAATTCTTTAAATTTTAACCTTTCCAATTGTGGAAATGTTAGATTTGTCTGTGCCCTGTATCCACTTCCATTTATGACACGAATGGCACGTTTCTGTCAAAGGAAGATTGGTTCAGTATAAGTTTTACAGGTCCTTCCCCACACTTCAGTGCAATAAGTCGGATATGGAGCGATCAGTGAGTTCTACAATAGAAACAAGGCACTTTTGTTAAGACAATCTTCGACTTTGTGTAACGCAGCTATTGTTTGGGACACTTTTGATTGAACTCGCTCTATGTGGGATTTCCATGTCAGCTGTTCATCAATTATAACCAAAACCAGTGTGAAAGTGACATCCTGTTCTTCATCTATGATCCCTCCATTCCCAAAGATCTCTCCTTCCTCATTCAGACTCTCATCATACTGGCCAAATATCATATACACAAAACAAAATGGACTCCAAATAAACCAAATGGTCACAATTATAACAACAAAATACAATAATTTCCAGACAATAAAACAAAACAAAAAACTATTAAAACATACAACATCTATGGGAAATATCTATAACGTAACAGTATCATTCTTCCCTGTTTTTGTGTTGCACTTTATTTTATTTGGTTGTGTATTTGAGTTTTTTGTATAGTTGGTTGTTGTGTGTCTGTGCACTGTATGTGTTGTTTGTGTGGTTTTGGACGTTCTTGATTATTTGCTGAGTGTGTATTTGAGTATGTATAAAAAAAACAAAACTAAAAACAATATGTATAATTCAGAAATCCTTTGGTGAGCTACTAGCTACTAGGGAGTGGAAAACTTCTGGCAGCTCCTGAGCGACAGGTTGGGGATCCCTGCAGTAAAGGAAGCTTACGCCCCCTACTGTCTGACAAACACGAGCCATAAAGGAAGAAGGAGAGCAGGAAAATCTTAGCCTGGTTCATCAGCCGGTTTCACTTGGTGGAAACAGTCTAACCTCACAGCATTAGGATTCGATACGGTAGGCAGGTACTTTTTTGATGTAACTAGGCGTCTGTGGTGACGTCTGTGGTGACGTCTGTAATGCGTCGGAACGCTCAGTGGTGTCCAAGTAATCACTGGCACAACAGCAAATCCCGTAGGAAGAAGAGCAATAACATCTTTGCTCTTGATAAAATTCACATAAAATTCTTTCTTTGTTCCGGCTATAAATCCTCGATGTCGATGTTGTGAAATTAACCTGCCTGTGTTCGGCTGACAGGGCATCCACAGCTTTTATAAAGGTCGGATTTTGTAGGGATTCTTCTGTATTTTTACAATATGAACTTAAATCGTCAAAGCACCTAAAAATGAGCATTGTAGGAGTTAGCCTAGCCCTGCTCTGAGCCCGCGCTAGCGCCGCTCCAGCAGCTCGCGCTCTGATTGGTCAAGTAAACTTTTTTGGGCTCATGCGCCAATAAGCGCTGACCATTGAAATCAATAGGGCGCCATCTTGGATTCACAGCTTCACAGCTCTTCGCTGATTGGCCGGTGCGCCGACTACAACTTCCGGGGTTCATGTCATGTCTCGTGCATTCTGATTCCTCCCTAGTCGCTGGAGAGAAATGAAATTGAGCGGAGGCACTAGTTGATGTCAGCCTGGCTAGGAAAATCTGAAATCAGCGAAACGATCACTGCAAGAGACAAAAGCACATCATGGACCGGAAAAATGCCAGGGTCATCTGTGCTGAAAGTGACAAATACCAGTGCTGGATCAGAGAGGCCATCGCCATCTGACTGCACCCATGGAAGTGTAATAATAGCCCCTCTTTCACGGTGAAATTTCGGTGTTTCACCACAAAGCACGAGAACAGCAGCAGAATATGAATTTGCAGTAAAACAGATTCATAACTAGCCTATTCAAATGCTACGCTGTAACTGCAGAGACCCAGTTAATTAGGCTATTAAGCAAAATCGACTTAATTCTATTGTCACTAGTTCATTATAACAGTGTTCTCTCTGGCATTTTAAACAACGTGCACAATTGTAAGCCAAGGTTGTATTTGACCAAATAAAGAGGACACTACACAGAGGAAGGGGTTTAAATCTGAATTCTTAAACGAGTTGCTGAAATCATTCAAAGTTTGAAGATGTCTCTCTGGAGAAAAACGGGTCTGTCTGGAGGACCATCATTTCAAAATAAGACACAGGGCACAGTCTATTAGAAATTCACAGATCTGCCATGTGATATTAGAAAATGATCAGATATTTCATGTTAGCGGGCAGAAATACATTAGTGTATAGCTGAAATTAAGAGCAGTTATTTCGACAGTTCATTCTCATTTAGTTACTAACTAAACATTATTAGGGTGAGTTTTTGAACAAAGATTAACATTACAAGACTCATCTCAATGATATTACACAAACAGTTTCAATATTACTACAACTTTCCTTTAGACAGTAAAGTGTAGACTTGTTAAATTTACTCAGAATGCTCCAGTAAGAGTCCAGTAGGTCTAATCCAGGGGTCGGCAAAATTAAATACTCAAAGAGCCATTTGGAGCATCTCACCACAGAAAAGAAAACACCCGGAGCCACAAAACCCTAAAATGAGGACAACACTGCATTTTTTTACCTGTATGCAATGTATAAAAGACTATAGTGTGCTACATTTATGAAATGCAGCTCAATTAAATATTACAGAGAATATACTATCTCCATTCATATACACGCTCTGTGCTACTGCAGACAAATCATCTCTGAAAAGTTTAACATGAACCATCTCCAACACGATAGAAGCACAGAACAGACTCACCATCAGCAGCACATCCTCTGTCACAGAAAGAACACTCATATTCCACTGAGTCATGTCCTTTAGTCTGACAGAAGCTGACCACATCCGCACCAAGCTGTTTTCAGCACAGTGTAGCCTATGCAAATGAGCCATGCTTTGTTTCTCTAAAACAGAAACAAATGTGCCAAAGCTGCATTAAACACATTATTACTAAAGGTCTCTTTGAGTCCTCCTGTAGGAAATAAAAATCCTAGCTTAAATTATCCACCTGTAGCGAACCAAAAATGCATCTGCTTCTGTGTTCTGACATAATTTTAGCAGGTGTACTAAAGCGTGAATGAATCTGCCCACGTAGCATTAAACACTCAGTTTTCTTCAGAAACTTTATTCTTCTTGGATTTGTCCATCATTTACCTACCAGGGTTCAAAAAGCTCAATAAATCCTGCTGCTGGTGTAGGTGCTCTAAGTCCAGGCTGCCAGATATGCTTTGACGCATATTTTGAGCAAATTAAACAACAAACAACAACTAAAAACGTTTTATTTGAATGTTACCAGATTACCATTATCTACGAATATAGAATTACATTCAAAAACAAACTCACTAAAATAAAAATACAATGTCATTAAATACTCATTATTTATTTTCCAAAGTCACAGGGAGCCACAACAGAAGGATGAAAGAGCTGCATGTGGTTCCGGAGATGCGGGTTGCCGACCACTGGTCTAATTGATACTGAAACGAGTATCGAGACTAGATCCTCAGTTGAGCAGGTGAGTAGCAATACTAAAAAAAAGTCACATTCACAGGACAGAAATGAACCTTTTCTGAATCGCTTTAGAATGACCATGAGCTGTATTAGAAAAGAACGTACTATCCTTTAATGCTGTAAATCACATTCTATTGTTTAAATAAAGTGTTTTTTTTTATTATCATTGTTGTATCAGAATCTGTATTGAATATCAAAAATGAGTTTGAAATGTTCCCATGACAGGATAATTGTGACCCTCTTTGCCTTCCCCACAGCACCAAAACTTTAACCTATTGATCCATTCCTCACACACCTAACCTAACATTACCTTGTCTTCTCAAACACTAGAATTGAGAAAGTGCTTTTTATTTCTTATCCTTTAGCAGATCCTGTGATAGCTGCAAAAGCCCACATGTTTTGACAACAGCAGCGGGTGGAGCTCTTAAATGAATCAGATGTTCCAGTTGCCAGGTATCGACTGCAGCGTGGACTTTAATAGGAGATTTAATAGGAGCGGACGGGCAGACCACTTACATTTTTCACAATGTAATTTCTCCACAGGATTAAAGTTTGCACGTCTGACAGAGCTATAATTTTGATAGAGAATGTGATGCAGTACCAGGTCCGCAAGGGTTTGCGTGAATCATTGGAGGTTAGCTTTGTTACCACTCACTGTCTGAAAGCATTTTACAGACACAGACACTGGCTGACAGATAAATACGGAATAATAATAATAAGGCATTCAGTTTATCTAGCACTTTTTGGATACTTTGCATTATTCATTCACTCCATCCTCAGTGGTGGTACGTTACTATAGCCAGAGTTGTCCTGGGGCAGACTGACAGAAACATGGCTGCTAATATGTGCCACTGGCTCCTCTGACCACCACCACACAAACCCCTTTCATAAAAGACAATGTGGGTGAAGTGTCTTGCTTAAGGACTAGGGCCCGACCACTATGGATTTTGTTGCGTCTGATATGATACCAATAAAATGGGAGCTGCCGATATAATCGCCAATATATTTATGATGTAAAAATTTGCTGTAAATCTTCAGTTGTCTATAAAACTTAGGTTTGGCTCTATTGGATTTTCAATTGGGTTTATTTAGGCAACATTTATTGTTCTTCTGCCTCTTCACGTCATATTTAAAGACAGTAGGTCGGCCTAATGGCATTTTTGTATGATATTCTAACCAATAAAGTGTTGCTGTTAGCTTTTAGCAGTAAATGTGTGTGCGCCGCGGTAATTAATGATATACTAAATGCTGATAATTCACACTGCTATACACAGCTCATTTGCATATCAATGTGTGTCCAGTAACATATATACGTCCACTATAGTCACTTTACAGTTGCTAATAGAAGAGAAAGAAGAGAAAACAGCCTGTTTATGTGTGCGAGCTACAGAAGCTAATCGCTAACCAATGAGAAAGAACCAAAACGAGCTTCAAAACCGACACATTTCCAACACTCAGCCTCACACAGGCTCCTCTAAGATCACAAGTCTGCACTAAGAACTGTCCTTTTAATCCTGACTCAAACTGAGCGTCTGTAAAAAGAATAGAATCTCAGTGTTGCGCACACATTGACCGTATATGTGTGCACATGGATCTATGGCTGCGGCTGTAAACAAGTGCAAATGGTGATGCGTTCAGGAGCAGTGAGTCTAAGCTTTATAACAAGGTAAAACATGTCCACGTGGAATATCGGCAAGATTTTGACTGATAGCCGATATGTTTTCAAGAGCCATCTGGCCCTATTAAGGACACAACAGTTTCCACTAGAGTCACTGGTGCCCCACTGTGGCACCTGGTATTCACAGAGGTCTCCCATCCAAGTACTAACCAGACTTGGTCCTGCTAAGAGTCTCAACCAAGCCGACCCACCTCGTCTCAATATAATAAACGCTTTTCGCTTCACACATGTTGTCACATGTTGTAGATTAAGGTACACCAGCACCTCACAGGATTGACCCCAATGGCAAAGGGTCAAATGCAGAGAACCTTATAGGGACGAGAAAGTGTACCTTATCTTTGCCCTCACAGATTCGCAGATATAGAAAGTGTGGAGGCTGAGTAGGAACATACAGACTTTCCTCTCTGTACACACATCCTGCTCCCAGGCCAGCCCAGAGACATACTCCCTCCAGTGTGTCCTGGGTCCACTCTGGGGCCTCCTCCTGGTGGGTCAGGGAGGAGGTGTCCAGGAGGCATCCAGAACCGACAAGTTTTAGCTTCTCCTCACTCTATCTCTAAGGTAGTGCCCTGCCACCCTGCAGAGGAAACTCATTTTGACTGCTAGAAACTACCAGCCGTGTTGTGTGTGTGGCATCCAGCCCAGAAGAGAACAAAGATTGTATCTGCTCTCCACAGTGAGATCTCTGTGCTGTGTCCAATGTAATTACACAACTGGGCAGCACACCAGTCTGATTCCACCTGCAGGAACGAGACGACTCCACTCTGGCACTGGGGAAGTAAACATCCACTTGAATTACTGGAATGCTGAAAGATAAATGGTTTTTGGCAAGGAAGAAATTTAGTCTGGAAAAGAATCTAAGTCCAGTAGTTCTGCATGAGAAACAGGCCAATATTCAACAATAAAACAGAATGTTAGGTTGAGTTTGTACAGCATGTTACATTTAAACTAAAACCACTAACTAAAGCAGGACTAGACCAGGGGAAAGTATACACTACGCCGAAACCAAGTCAAACCAGGACTAAACCAGGAAACTCAATGAACATTTAAACTGACGTGATGGAAATTCATGTTGTCGGGCTTTGCAAATGGATTCATTCTTTTTTTCTTCATGATCTATATAATTTTTTCCACAACACTGATTTCTGAACTTTCTAAATTCCTGTACTTAAAAGTGCACTGTGTTAACTGCTGCTTGTTTCCATGGAGACGCAATTGCTTTGGCTGGAATTAAAGTATAGCATTTATTTCATTAACAGTGTTTTCATTGTTCAAAAATGCCACGCATTGTTACTGTGAACAGGTTTGCGTCTACACGGATCTGACCTGTAATCGGACTTGATGGTGGAGGCATAGATACGTTTAAAGCCATACAGAGGAACATTCTAGGCAAAGCAATAACATCACCATGGTAAGATTCAGACAGTTTTAAATAGCAAAACTCTGTTCAAGTAATGTTTTCAAAAAATGTTGCTTATATTGCAGTAGTTTTGTTTAAGTTTATTGTTTGTTTAATTATATGGAACCCATTAGCTGAAAGCTGTGCATTCAGCTAGTCTTCCTGGGCCCATTAAAATCAAAAATCACATCTCTAGATTTAGGAAATGGAGTTTTTATATATCCACTTGTTGCTCTTCTAGTGCTGTGGTCGTGCACTGAGTCACAGTAAACAATTTGAGTAGAAATGAAAACAGCATTTTAAGGTCCAATACATTATATATCATTGTGCCCAGTGTGACTTGTATTCTTTGATTTAAATTGAGCCACGTCAAAGTGGAAAACATTTGATTTCTACTGGTTCTAACTGAACAACCAAGAACCAGTCTTGCTGCTTTGTTTTGGGCCACTTGTAGTTCAGCTAAATCTTTTTGTGATGCAGAAGACCACACTTCAGAACAATACAACAAATAGCATAACATTAAAGACTTGGTAATTGTTTCTAAAGTGCCACGTTTAACATATTGACAACATTTTTTTGTAATAGCGATACTTCGACCCATTTTGTTAACAAGTGTGTTTACATGTTCTGTCCAAGACAAGCTAGTGTCAATGACCAGACCCAACAGTTTAGCTTTGACTACTTGTTGTATGTTTTCCCCATCAATGCTTAAATTTAAATCTGATTCACGTGCTAACTTTTGTTTTTCCCCTATTATCATACCTTTTGTTTTATTAATGTTAAGAACAAGCTTGTTTCCTCTTACCCACTCATACAACAGAGCCAGATCTCTAGATAAAACAGAATTAATTTTATCACATGAATCTGCAGCATAGTAAACTGTCGAGTCATCTGCATAAATTGTCATTGAGGCCTCTTTTACACTTAAAGGTAAATCGTTAATAAATACAGAAAACAAGAGAGGTGCTAAACAGCTTCCTTGTGGAAGACCACATTCTAATCTTTTACTGTCCGAACAACAACCATTGTAGAAGACCCTTTGACTTCTGTCAGAGAGATAGCTTTGAATTAGTGCAACAGCAGGGGCAGTAAAACCATAACTCTTCAATTTCCCTAATAAACTGCAGTGGTCTATTACATCAAAAGCAGCACTAAAGTCCAACATCACCACACCAACTAATTTAGAGTTGTCCATACTTCTGAGCCACCCATCTGTCATTTGCATGAGAGCTGTGCAGGTAGAATGGGTAGTGTGGGATAAACACCTGTCAAGATACACTGATTGAATATATGACACAAAGGAGCAGCAATAAGTTTGGGTGTTTTGTTTAGAACAATACTGTCCAAGTTATCTGTTCCTGGACTACCATGCGTAGGAAGAGACTTGAGCAGGGCCATCACTTCTGCTATTTGTATGCAATCAAAGCTCCAGGCTGGACTACTGTAACGCACTCATCGGGATCCCTGGCAGGAGCATCCAAAAGCTCCAGTATGTCCAAAACAGCGCTGCCAGGGTCCTGATGAGGGTGCGTAAACACGAGCACATCACCCCCATTCTTCACTCCCTGCACTGGCTCTCCATCCACTTCCGTATTCAATACAAAGTCCTCTTGCACACCCATCACTGTCTCCACGGTGCGGCCCCCACTTACCTCACTGAACTGCTCACACCACACACCTCCACTAAGACCCGGTCAGGCCAACAGCACCGTCTGGTCATGCCCAGGACACGGCTCAAGACCATGGGCGACAGGGCCTTCTCAGTGGCTGCTCCCCGTCTGTGGAACGCCCTCCCAGACCACCTCAGGGCTCCACAGATGGTGGATGCTTTTAAAAGGGATCTTAAGACCTACCTTTTTACCATGGCCTACAGCTAAAATACATGATATTGTTGTATTGCTTTTATATTGATTTTTATTGTCTTTGTTTTTAAAGTCTCTTTTTTGCACTGTAGCACTTTGAGATTTGCATTATAAATAAAATTTATTATTATTATTATTATTATTATTATTATTATTATTATTATTATTATTATTATTATTATAAAATTACAAGTTTTATCAACCATAATTTCATTTTCAATTAGTTTATTGCAATTGAAATTTGTTGTCCCCAGACTCTTTCTTAAAACACTGACTTTATTAATAAAATATTTATTAAAGTAATCCGTAATACTTTTAGAATTTGTTATAAAACCATTATCAGTCTCAACACATGGGGGACATGCATTTCTGCTTCTTCCCATTATTTCATTTAGGATCCTCCAGAGCTTTTTGCTATCATGTTTCGCATTATCAATTTTATCTCTATAATATTCTTTCCTCTTTCTTTTATTCATTTTGCTTACTTGGTTCCTTAACTTGCGATATTTTAATTGATCATCTATTAATTAATTAGATTGTGCAAACACATCTTTTGCTTTATCCCTTAGTTTCATCATATCCTTCAATGTCGAGTCTATCCACTTTGCACTGCTCCTTTCCATTATCGTTTTAATTGGTGCATGTTTATCAACGGTTCCCAAGTATAAGCTCATAAAGGCACCCAAAGAAACCTCTGTGTCACGCCCCTGGTTGCTGACACGAGTCTTCACTGGCTGTGGGTGTGGACATGGGTGGAGTCTGCTGGGAGCACCTGCTCGCCGGCTACAAAGGCCCAGCTCTCCTGCCAGACTCTGCTAGATTGTTGTTGTCTACTAGACGGTGATTTAACAGTCGGCAGTAGTTTTAGTTTTTCGCCTTGTTCTATGGTTACTTACCTTCGTCTCTTTTGTTCCCAGCTCCGTATTTTTGAAGACTCTTGTGTCCAGCTCCAGGCTCCTCTCTACAATCTCCATTGCCCGATTTCAATAAACCCTTGTTACCTTTTGCAATTTTTCCTCGCCTCCAGTCTGTTCATTGGGTCCACCTCTGCACTCCTAACACTCTGGTTGTTGGCCGTTATACACATCATTCCAATCCAACTCCCCTATTTCTTTCACAATATTATCAATAGCAGATGCAGTAAAAAATCTTTTACATTTAAAATTGACCTTCGACCTTGGGATTTTAACTTTCTTTGCTACTGTTACAAGATTGTGGTCGCTGAATCCGACTGGTACTTACTCCATATTTGTACACAGTTCTGGTACATTGGTATAAATGTGGTCAATGCAGGTGGCAGTTGTACAACCTAACTTGCTTGTGGAAACTCTTGTTGGCAAATTCACAATTTGATACAGATTGCAAACATTAGTGTAGGTAAGAAAACTTTTTTTTTCTTAGTGCAACTGTCATCCAACCAATCAATATTCATATCACCAAGCAAGTATATTTCACAATTAATCTCTGAAGCTTTATCTAGAATATCACCTAAACATGTCAGATAGCTCATATTTGCATCGGGGGGTCTATAACAACACCCCACAAGCATAGGTTTTGTGTGAGATACATGGACCTCCACCCAAATAGCTTCAATGTCATTGGACATGAGATTTTGTTTTGATTTGCAGGGAATGTTACTCTGCACAAAGATGGCCACTCCCCCACCAAATTTATTTCTATCCTTTCTAAACACATTGAACCCATCAATTAATATTTCAGGATTTTTGATAGAATCGTCAAGATGTGTTTCAGACACAGCTAGTATGTTAATTGAATGCCGATGCGCCAAATTCTTAATATCATTTAATTTCTTTTTTATGCTGCAAATATTTAGATGTGCCAAAACCAGGCCTTTTTTAGTTTTGGTTTGAAACATTATGTACTAAAATCAACAATATCTCCAAAAAAAAACAAAAAAAAAACAGAACTTTGAATATGTGAATTAAGTGTCATTTGATTGCTGCACTCTAGGCAAAATAATCAGCTTATCATACCTTAGCATTGCCTTTTCTCCCCTTTCTCTGGCAGCTTTAAGTTTGGGCCACAGTTCTTTTGAAGTACTCAATTTTGTTACTTAAAGGGGAACTCCAGCACGTTTGAAGCTAAAGTCCATTGCTAAAGGTGGTCGAATTCTGTCAGAAGCCAAAAAATGGCACAGATCAGTGTTGCCTCGGCGGAGATCTCACTGTGGCAGTGAGTCTGTCAAGACAACAAACTAGTGTAATGATGGGGGCAAGTTCTTAACTTCCAGGTAAAATGCCAATTTGCTTCAGACTGAAGAAGCTTAACACCACTTTAACCCATCTTACAACAGCCACGAGTCGAACAAACAAAACACTCTGCTTGGTTCACTCATTAGTGTCTGGAAATATTAGAAAACAACTTTATAAGCAGCCTTACACTTCCCTCTGTTGATTTCCCACTGCACAGGCTAAAGCCCAAAAGACTCGATCGCCGACGACGATGTCGTTTCTAATCCCATTTATTTACGAGTGAATGAAGTGAACACTAAAAAATACATTCCTGAACCATTTTCTTTCAACAATTCTCAGTTTCTCTTCTTCTTCACTGTCAGTAGTCGATCCTCACTTGTTGCTTGTGGTGGCTCGAGTCTCGCTGCCGCTGGAGTCGACAATCGAGTCTTTTGGGCTTTCACATGTGCAGTGGAAAATCAACAGAGGTAAGGCTAAGGCTGCTTATAAAGTTGTTTTCTAACGTTTCCAGACACTAATGAGTGAGCCAAGCAGAGCATTTTGTTTGTTAGACTCGTGGCTGTTGTAAGATGGGTTAAAGTGGTGTTAAGCTTCTTCAGTGTGAAGCAAAGTGGCGTTTTACATGGAAGTTAAGAACTTGCCCCCATCACTACACTAGTTTGTTGCCTTGACAGACTCACTTCCACACCGAGATCTCCGCCGAGGCAACACTGATCTGTGCCGTTTTTTGGCTTCTGACAGAATTTGACCACCTCTAGCAACGGACTTAAGCTTCAAACGTGCCGGAGTTCACCTTTAAGTACAAGAACAGATACCAGAGCAATGAAATACTCCAGTAAAAGAATCACCTAAAAAAAGTACAAGTATTAAAGTATTTTGTTTTAAAAGGTTTAAAAATGTACTTAAAGAGTAAAACGTAAAGGTATGTTGTTATTTTTTTCAACTATGATAAAAAATGCTTTTACTTTTCAGTCCAGTTCAAAGTACAGATACAGCATTTTACTACTTTTACTGTTGAAAAACTAATATCTCATAATGTATTCTGCATCCTTTTTTTTTTTGTAATTATGATTGAACTTCCCTTTATTTGCCACTTTGTTCTAGCACTGTATAATCATGCAGTACTCATAGAAATGCATATTAGGCCCTCACAATGAAGTTCTGTTTTGTTTTGTGCCGACCTGACTTATGTAAAACACCCGAGCCACTGATTAAACTGTAAAATGAATGAAGCCGAAGTTGTGTCATCTCATTTTCATTTCACTCTCCAAATCAACACCGAACGGCTTTGGAACGAGAAGAGTTCATTAAGGCTTCTCAGAACGTACCGCATGTATTTACACATCACAAGAAGGTTTTGTGGAGTTTACGTGTTCTCTCCTCCATCCGGACGGAGGTGGTCAACGAGCCAGAAATTGTCCTGAAATAAGTAAGAGCGCTGTTACCTCAAAATAATACTGCTCAAGTAGAAGTTGAAAGTAGTGGTCCAAGAAATGACTAAGGAAAATGTATCTGGAGAAAGTAAAAGAAGTGTTAGAGTGACTGTCTAGACATACATAGCGTTTCATATTGTCACTTAAAGTTTTTGTCACTTGCAGAGTTACTCACAGTGAAGAGGAACTAAACTTTTACTCAAGTAAGAGTACTGTTACACTGTAGAACATATTACTCAAGTAGGAGTAAAAGTACACTGTCGGAATAGTACTCCAAGAACTAGTTAGTTAGTTTCAGGCCCATCCACACTTGTCCATATTCAAGTCGTTTTCGTTGCGGATGCAGTGTTCGTCCACACTAATCCGATGGAAAAGAGCTCCAGAGACGGAACAATCTGGTGCCGCCAGCTCGAACATATTCACCTGAGCACGGATCTGATCTGGCGCCCTGTGGACGCATGAAAACGCTGATACGCTGATGTAAGAGCTCTAGTTGTCGTCCTTATTGGCCACAACACTGTGACTTATATACAGTTGTGCTCATAAGTTTACAGACCCTGACAGAATTTATGATTTCTTGTCCATCTTTCAGAGAATATCAATGTTAACACAAAAACTTTTCTTTCACTCATGGTTAGTGCTTGGGTGAAGCCATTTATTATCAAACAACTGTGTTTCCTCTTTTTAAATCATAATGACACAGAAACTACACAAATGACCCAGTGACAGCTGGAGTCTTTTGTGATAGTTGTGGATGTGTTATTTTCTCGGATGGTAAAGCTGCTCATTCTTCTTGGCAAAAGGCTCCAGTTCCTGTAAATTCTTGGGCTCTTGTCTGAACTGCAGCTTGAATCTGCCCAGAGGCTCAGTGATACTGAGGTCAGAAGAGACGAACACTCCAGAACCTTCACTTTATTCTGCTGGAGCCAGTGACAGGTCCACTTGCCTTTGTGTTTTGGATCATTATCATGTTTGAATATCCAAGTACGTCCCATGTGCAGCTTCTGGACCAAGAAATCATCAATTCTGTCAGGGTATGGAAACTGTGCACAGCTGTATGTGCCTTCCTGATTCGCTGGGTTCGTGACATTGGTCATGCGACGCTATTGCAGAAAACAGTTTAAACAAACCATAGACAAATGTGAAAGTGCGTCGGTCCATGAAAAGACTGTTTTTACACTTGCTAACTTCCTCGGCTCGAAATCGGCTGCTTCAACTTCAGACACGGCGCTCCACTGCCTTGTTTTTACCGCCCACGTGGTGTTGTGAAATCGTGAGGATGTGACGCCAGCCTGGTCATGTGATTAGTGTTTCAGGCAATACAGACATGTCGTATCTGGACGCAAGTCATTCCCAATACGGTGATACGGTGATTCGTTTCAGTGTAAACTTAGTCAAAGGTGCACTGTGTAACTTTTTGTTTAGGGGTCCGTCATCTGCTTGTTTCTATGGATACATCATTGCTCTGCCTGGAATGTTCCGCAGTGTGGCATTAAACAGCGCTACCTTACATTTATTCAATTACAAGTGGTTTTATGTCGCAAAAATACCTATAAACACAGACATTCTGACTGTGAGCTGGATCACCTCTCTCTGAGCTGTGATGTGACCTGGTCTGGTCGCCATGAAGCTAGAAAGGTTCATTGCCATACTGTGAATCATTCCAGACAAAGCAATACCGTCTCCATGGAGAAAAGCATTTGACAGACCCTGACCTCCATCAGAAAAGTGACACAAAGCAATTATAGTACGTATCTCGCTTATTAAAGGTTATAAATTAGACAAAATTGACTCTTGTGAGCGTTAAGCCATGTCATAATGCGGTTACCTCCTCAATAACAGACCTGGAGCTGTGTTTTGTTTCATTCACACATGCTTGAGTAATTCTTTATTATTAGTCTGTCTACATCTCCAAACCTCAAAGCGCTCTGATCTGATTATGATGTCACAAAGCAGCAGTTTTCAAATTAACAGCTACCTTTTACATTTTATTCAGGAAAGATGAATAGTAGGAACGTAACCCTATCCAAATCCCTCGATACAACATGTTCACGATATGCATGCCACAGTACTATATTGATTGCGATATTTTGTGGAGGCTAATTGAATTGTGAATATACAACTTTTTCCTTTGAAAACGCCTTGCAATCCTAAGAACGAAGATTGAAAAATGCTTAATAACATCATTTCTTCATGTTCTTTGTGCTGAAATGGAGCAAAGGATCATGGTCAGTGTGATTCAGTGTAGTTCCCTCTGTTTTTTTTAGCTATTCCTGCACCATAACAAAGAATTTAAGCAAAGAGACTTGTGATTTGATATTATTGTGAGACTTTTGAAGGCACGGTATCCACATGATTCTACTGATGGTGTATGGAGTTTAAAAATGCAGTGGAGCTGTTTTCTGTTTGAGAGAAGAACTCTAAATATGCACGGTTTGTATGGTGAACATGTGTGAATGAAACAAAACACAACTCTAGGTATGATTGTGATGAGAAAGCAACATTACAGCATAGATCGGTAAATAGTTCAGCCTGGAAACAGCTCTACCTTACATTTATTAGATTACAGGTGGTTTTATAGCTCAAAAATAATAGCAATATTAATAATAATAACATAAATATTTTATCTCCTCTGTATTTGTCTGTAATGTTGTAACAGTATGAATTTACTGCTGCCTCTTGGCCAGGACTCCCTTGAAAAAGAGCTTTTTAATCTCAACGGGACTTTCCTGGTTAAATAAAGGTTAAATAAAACATTTTAAAAACTAGAAAAACAGGTATTCTGACCAGAGTCCTGCACAGGTCCTGTGGATCCCCGACGGGTGAACTGCAAATTTGAATGAAATAGGTTAAAAATGTTGCGCTGTGTCAGGTTCAGGTCTGGTCGGGTTGGACGCAGGAGAGCGCGGGTCTAATCTGTGGTCTGTGGTGTGCGAACAAAAAACAGGGCTGTGTTTTAGTGAAATGCAAAAATGTCATTATTTTTACAAGATGATTCAATGTAAAATCCATATGTTTTTGCTCCACGTCCGCATTCCCAGAAATCTGTGCCACGCAACCACACATGTGATGTCCTGCAGTTCAAAATGACTCCCAAGAAGCTGAAAAGAAAATTAGCGAGTGGAGAATATAAAGTTGTATTTAAAGTTGGAGCTCTTTGGTTAATCCACCTGGAACTATGGCAGCACTGAATTAGTTTGCTTCACTTGGTCTGTGTAAGTCATGTCTCTGAACAGGGGCCATTTTGGGCTCCTTATTCACACACCATAATATTTCCATATATTTCAGACTATAACTTGCACTTTTTTTCAGGGTTTGAGTGGTATATATGATAACAAATCGTTATCCGTTTATTCATTTTGGTTTTAGAGACAAATAATAAAGAAAAGAGTTTTTTCGTTTTCTTATTTTTGGTTCTACATTGAAAAACAAATGATACACCGATTCTTCTCTACTGGGTTGTTTTTATTACTATAACTTAAAATGTCAGTTCTTGGTCTCTGATTTTATAAAATAAGTTTCCCCACAAAAGTGCGACTTATCATGTGTTTTTCTTCTTCATTATGCATTTTTTGGCTGGTGCGACTTATAGTCCGAAAAATACTCAAAGCGCGTTGAAGCACAGTACGTATCACTCCACGAGGCTCCTGACTACGGTCCGCCGTGAAGCTCCAACAATCGATCCAGCGGTGCAGCTTCGTAGCTTACCAAAGTCACACTAAAACATTTCGACAGATTTCTGAGCGCCGTGTACCACATAAAAACAGCTCAAGGTCAGTAAACACAACCAGAATTAATACATAAGGCACCGGATTATAAAACACACTGTCGATTTCTGAGAAAGTTAAAGGATTTTAAGTGCGCCTTATAGTCCGAAAAATACGGAATTGAACAGCACGAAGTCAGACCACCTTTTGTAATTCCAAATCAAATCTTCAGGTCATTGTGTAACAGAGCTTCAGACAGAGCAGCGCCTCTAGTTAGCATCACATCCGCTGCAAAGTCTCGATAATATGCGATGCAAACTAAAGCCAGCCTGTGTGAAATGAATACACCGCATGGATCACAATAAGTCCATTTCTGCAGTAGCCTTAAGCTGTGTTTGCTGTTGTACATGAAAGAATTCACAGGAGATGAATGGAGGTTTGGAGAAATAACAGGCATCACAGGTATAGCTTGGTCCAAACAGATGAAATGTGAGAGATATGAGGCGTTTCCACAGGGGACCGCTTCATGGGAAATTTATCTGCTCACGTACACAAGCTTTTCAAATGTTCCTCTGATGTCAAAACACTTTGAGCTCCGGTACAAACGCTGATAACTGCTAATAAAGAAAATCTGACTACAATTTATGTGTTTAATTACTAGTTTCTTTATGTTACATTATGGGGGGGAGTTGTTGTGGAGGAGTAGGTTGAGTGTACACCCACCGACCAAAGGGTAACCAGTGTCCTCCCTAATGCTAATGTCCCTACGCACGACCCCCAAGAGCTGTTTAAATGCCCAGGAAGTAACAAGTAATATTTTAAAAGTGTGTTGGTTTTATTGTATGTTTTGACTAAGCGCTTTGTGTTGCATCTTTGTATGGAAAATGCTCTATAAATAAAGTTTGATTGATCGATTGGCCAGTTAAGCCTGTAAGCATCGACATGTGCGTGTTAGATTCGCAGCTGAATACCTACATTATAGGGGTGGGCAATATCTTGATATTTAAAATATATGGATATATTTTTTAAACTCGATATGAATATCGCTATAATGCTTATATTTACTTCTTGAATTCACCGCTTTGCATGTTGCTACACTTCCTGCGCTCACCCTTGCCTCCTTGCTTTTGTCCCCCCAAGGTCCTCCGTGGGGCCTCGGCCGCAGCCTAAACCAGGACTAAACCAGGACTAAATGGGACTAGGAATAAACCAGGACTAAATGCAGCTGCGGAGCCTGCAGCTCAGCCGCAGACTAAACCAGGACTAGGACTAAACCAGGATTAAACCAGGACTAAAGGCGGAGCATGGAGCCGCCACTACAGGAACATGAGCACTGAGCACTCGAGCAAAAACACCTTGGTGTGGCTGCAGTAGCAGTGCTTCTGAAAGGATTGTGGGCAGTGGAAATAGAGTTATTTGTCAAAGCGCTGCACTTAAGCCTGAAACAGGAGACAAATTGGTGTTCATTGCTTAAAATATTAAAATGTAAAAGAGTTACACAAACTTGTACAGAGTTAATGCAAATACGAGCTTGAGTTGAGTTAAGGCAATATGTATTATTTCTTTTATTTTACAGTTAAATTAATATTTATGCAGTCCAGGATTTTTTAATATATTAAATGCAGCAGAAGCACTTTGCTCCTACCTTGAGTTGAGGACTGCCTACCTTGAGTTGAGTTTTATTTTTAAATGAAAAGAGGGCAGTATGTATTATTTCTTCTTCCTCTTTGCACTTCAACAAAAAAGACTTTGGCATATTTGTTTTTGCAATAGTTTGGGGGGAAGGGGGTTATTTAAATCAGTCGAGGCATACAGGTTTTCATGTATGAAAATGCCTATGCCTAGATTTGAAAGTGGAAAGAAAATAGTCGCCTCATTCACTTACATTAGGGCACCACACGAATGCCAGTCTGGAGGGAGGGGCCTGTTCTGTTTACAGAGCCACAGAGCTGCACACGACCAGCTCCTGACCTGCACGCAAAGTAAAGAGAGATACTTTGGATTACTTGATATTGTCGTGCTTTTTAAAACTAAATGAATGTAGCAACCACCTCCTGCAAATTCTTGTTTGGTTTTAGACCTGGTTTTAGACTTGGTTTAGACATGGTTTAGACCTGGTTTTAGTCTTGGTTTAGACCTGGTTTAGACCTGGTTTAGACCTGGTTTTAGTCCTGGTTTAGACCTGGTTTTAGTCCTGATTTTATGCTTGTTTAGTCCTGGTTTTAGATCCGGTTTAGACCTGGTTTAAACCTGCTTTAGACCTGTCTTAGTCCTGGTGTTAGTTCTGGTTTAGAGGTGCACAGGAGGAAGCGCGGTCCACACAGCGAACGCGACAAGACACGATCCACGCGCGGTGTCCACGCCGTACAAGAGGAGGTGCGGCGTGCGGCACACTAGATATATACTTGGCCGCAGTATTTTATGGGAAGGTTTTCAGACCATGAGTGTGGAAGACGTGTGCAACATATAGTTCTACCCCTGGGCACTGTATCACAGGCCCATATGGATAATTTGGTTATATGTATCAAAGTATCTAGAGTGCGCCATCTATTGGGAAATGCCAGAATTGCAGGGAAAATAAAACTAATCAGTTTTATTACAGTTCATTTAAGTTTGGCGGGTGGTGTGGTGCCCCTTTCTTCATGTCAGAGCAACTGCCCCTCAAAATTCCTGTGCACGTCCCTGCTAATACATTAATTGATTGAACACTTTCGTATTTTATTTTGTTTCCATGTGTTTGAAATTTTGTTTAGAAAGGCAGTGTAGAAATAAAATATCACTATATTATAATAGGAATTTCACACTGTAGCCTGTGGTATTAGCTAAATATTATATATTTAACATTATTTTATATAAAGATTTCAGTGTTTCCCATCATTTCTTTCTCTTATATAGCGGGAGGCTTATTTGATAGAACATATAAGCCTGTTGAAATGAGCTACCTCTGCATATATTCATATAAATGAGTGAATAATGGGGATTCTACAGCGGGTAAATGGTTAAATTGGCCTCAATATGTGCTGCCTTTAATCGGAGCCCTATCTGAGCAGAATACAACTGTCGACATGAACTTCCTACACATATTCATAAGAAATGAGTTGAAATTTTGCATAACTAAGGTATAAAGTGTCACCATGTGAAAACAGCATAAAACCTGCTGTCTCTAATACAAAGAAATATGTAAAACTTCAGAGGTTCGCTTTATTGGATCTAGATAAGTGTAAACAGAAAAACGTAAAGCAGCTTTTTTCAACAGGGGAGCGTGAATCGATAGACGTCACTATCGATTTAGGCTGCGGGGAGCTCATTTCGACAGAACACCGGTTCAAACCTCACTCATGTGTATGCTGTAGTCTTCAATTTCAATCTGACAGTTAAAAAGTAAAGTCTACCATCAAATTTTGTTCTCCAGCTCAATGTGATACTGCATTGAGCTACTATCATCACAGTCTCACAGTTCTAAGGAGCTCAACAATCCGGCCCACTCTTTTCTCATGGACTTTTCAAAACAATCTAAAATGAAGAGTTTAAAGGCTGATCTGCAGGGTGTTAAAATGTTCTTTCCTCATCACAAACAGACCTGGAGTTGTGTTCTGTTTCATTCATGCTTTCATTGTTTAACACACAAACCCTGCATATTTGTTTCTTCTCTCAAACAGAAAACACTCTGTTCCACTTTGTGATGTCATGTGTAATACAGGAAGTTCTCCACTATGTTTTTAAACTGCATACACCTTCACTAGAATCATTTGGCTCATTTCAGCTCTGGAATTGCTGATCTCTGCTGAATTAAAGGTAAAAAGTAGTTGTTAACTGAAAACGATCACATTATGACATCACAAGCTGGAACAGAGCATTTTGAGTTATGTAGACAGGCTAGTAATAAAGGGTTACTCAAACATGAATGAATGAAACAAAACACAACTCCAGGTAGGACTATGTTTTTGATGAGGTAACAACATAATAACGCAGTTTAGAGCTCACAGGAGTCAAGCCTGCATAATATAAGACCTTTAAAGACACCGCAGAGATGTGGGGATAACGTTAAAGCTCTTACTTGTTTTCAGTCCAAAAAGCACAGCAGAGCATTAGCATAGCACTAGATCATTATTAAGTAGACCGTCAAATAAGAACTTATTGACACTTTAGAGCAGGGGTCAACCTGTAGTTCAGGAGCCACCAGTAGCTCTCCAGCCCTGTCCAAGTAGCTCCAACTAGCAAAGGATTTCTGAATGATACATATTGTGCTGATTGGATAAAGGTTTATGTTTATACTCACTCCCATCCACCTGCAGGCTGGATCACTGCACGGTCCAAAACAACGGCACCGTGACTCCAAACAACAGGTAAAGGCTCCGGTACAACTCCACCTGAACTACAGGCTCAGGGTCCGGGCAGGTGTGCAGCCTCTGCGCTCTCAGTGGACTGTTCCCTGGTATGAGCGCCTCATCTGCGGCCTGTCCTGCAGAGATGTCTCTCCTCCTCCTCCTCCTCCTCCTCCTCCTCCTCCTCCTCCTCCTCCTCCACACTGGTCCTGGGCGTCTCACAGGTGCTGAGTGCAAATAAAGTGCAGAACATAGCTTATAAAAACAGCCTATTTCAAATACAAATCAAAAATGTACTTCAAAATAAAACCATAAAATACACTGCATTACACAACGATAAGCAAAAACACTGTCCCTCACCTGACACTGTCCTCTAGGTCTAGGAGACTGTCGGACTGTCCGCAGACAGAGCGTCCTGACAGAAGTGTGCACTGCGCTCCTGTTGTCCAGTGCATAAAAGCGCGTGTTTTGAGCCACTGCAAATTCTGCAACTTCGGTCTGGTCAAACTCTGCAGTTGAGAAATATATTCAGCATTTTTCTAAAAAAAAGGAGATAACTTGGGAACATTTTCAACCCAATTTCTTCTGAGCGTCCCCTGACTTGGACTAGGAGACTTCTGTGATGAAAAAGGTTTGTCTGTTTCTCTGTTCACTTTAGGCCCTATGGGATTTGACCATGGAAAGACAATCATACATATGACTTTATTATTCAAAAAACAACCACTAGTTAAACTCAAATGTCTTTTCTCAAAGTCTAAATCATGTTTAGGGTAAGTTTACTTCAAAAAATGTGTGCTCTTGTGCTTCTGATCTATTTTACATGAGCTCAATGAAAAGCATTAACATTACACCTGTAATGGTCCACTCACATGTGCTGTCCACAGCCTGAGGTTAGAGACCAAGTCTGGTCAGGACTGACAGGCCTTGTATTTCAGTACAACCTCCCACTGCCTTTTAGCTTTGTAACCTTCACTACTGACCATATATAAACAGTCTATGATTGTGAATCTGTAATAATACAGTTCTTATTATATCATAGCATGTCAGTGTAAAACATGAGTGAACAGAGGTGAAATAGTATTAGGGCATAAAGGGGCCACACTTTGGGAAGTGTTAAAGAACTGAACACTGCTGGTTCTGCACTGGTAAACAAGTACAACAGGTCCAGTTATTTACACCATAAAAGTATTTAAAGTCTCTAAATATCTGTTTTACTGAGATATGCTTCAGCTTTGACATAGAAAGTTTCAAGACCCAACAAAGTCTACTGTCTATCAGGTCTGTCCCCAAGGACACCAGCTATTGTTATATTTACCCCAAAGAATTCAGGCGGAAACTGAAATCTGCCTTTCCTCTGTGAACAGCTTGTTTTCACTTACAAAGACAGTAGATCAGACCAAAACTACAAAGTCTGAGCTTCATAAAGAGTCCAGCCATTTGTTTGTGCTCCAAAGGGTTCAGATGGAGGTTGAACTGAGTCTTTTTTCAGTGTCTATTACAAAGAAAATCAGTTCATCTCTTTACTTGGGTTTTATTTTACAAAGTTGTAAGAACTAAACAGTGTACACAAGTGTGTGTTGAGCTTTTAGGCGAACTGTACTTGACATGTGTCAGACTGCACTGTGGCCTTGTACAGTGAGTTTCATCCTTCAGGTTCATCGCTCTGGCTATGCTCTACATGGATACGTCCATGTACTGTACATGGATACTTCCATACTGTACATGGATACTTCCATGTAGTGTAAATGGATACTTTCATACTGTACATGGATACTTCCATGTAGTGTAAATGGATCCTTCCATACTGTACATGGATACTTCCATGTACTGTACATGGATACGTCCATGTACTGTACATGGATACTTCCATACTGTACATGGATACTTCCATGTAGTGTAAATGGATACTTTCATACTGTACATGGATACTTATGATACTTTTGCAGTGCAATACAGTGGGAAATTGAATCGGTAAGGTTAAGGCTGCTTATAACTTTTCCAGACACTAATGACTGAGCCAGGCAGAGCGTTTTGTTTGTTAGACTCGCGGCTCTTGTAAGATGGGTTAAAGTGGTGTTAAGCTTCTTCAATTCAATTCAATTCAATTTATTTTTGTAGCGCCCAAAATCGCAACAACAGTTGCCTTGGATGAGTAAAACATACACACAGACATATCAAAACAGGAATAAACAACATTCAAGTAAAGCAGCACATGAAACATTGTCCAGTCATCCCCTGTCCTTAGACCCTCCGTCTCAGCAAGGAAAAACTCCAAAAAACCCAGGGTCCTGGGAGAAAGAAGAAACCTCGGGGAGAACTACAGTGAAGGAGAGATCCACTCCCATGGACGGACAGGCTATAGATGTCCAGGCCCGTGGGCCAGTTCGGTATGGCCACAGCTACCCAGGTGGGGAAGGAGCCGGGTGAGGAGGAGGAGCCGGGCGAAGAGGAGGAAGCCGGGCGAGGAGGAGGAGCCGGGCGAGGAGGAGGAGCCGGGCGAGGAGGAGGAGAGGGGTCCAGCTGCCATCAGGCGTCTGAAAGAGTTACACTCCACAGGGGGAGTGGGACAGGGGACAACATGTGAATAGCAATGAACGAGCTACAGATGAGAACATAGTAAGTGATGCTGATGAGAAAACAGGAGGAAACAGAGGACAGTGCTCAGGTTGCCACACTTCCCCCAGCTTGTTATCTCCTGCGGCAACTTATCTTAGTGACATCAACTAAGTAACCTGGTCATAAGCTATTCCGAAGGGGAAGGTTTTAAGCCTGGTCTTAAATAAAGAGACTGTGGAGCCTGTTTAACATCAACAGGGAGTTGATTCCATAACACAGGAGCTTGGTAACCCCACTGTACTTTTAGACACTCTAGGAACCACTAATAATCCTGCATTCTGAGAGCGAAGTGCTCTATTTGGCTGATAGGGGACAATGGCATCCTGAAGATATGATGGGGCCATATTGTTTAAGGCTTTGTATGTCAGGAGGAGAACTTTGAATTTAATTCTAAGCTCAACAGGAAGCCAGTGCAGTGATTTTAACACAGGACTGATTACGTCTTTTAGTTCCTGTTAGGACTCTGGCCGCTGCATTTTGGACCAACTGGAAGCTTCTTAAAGTACCTTTAGCGCAGACGGTGAGCAGAGAATTACAGGAATCTAGTCTGGATGTAACAAATGCATGGATAAGTTTTTCAGCATCATTTTTAGGCAGAATATTTCTGATTTTAGTTATGTTTCGCAGGTGAAAATATGCAGTTTTACAAGCTTGGTTTATATGAGCTGTGAATGAGAGATTTTGGTCAAATACGACTCCAAGGTTTTTACAGAAGAGCTAGAGGCTATACTCACATTGTCAACTGAGATTATCTGGTCTGACAGAGAATCTCTCTGACCTTTAGGGCCGACAACAATGACCTCTGTTTTTTCAGGATTTAAGAGCAGGTAATTCAGGGTCATCCAGGTTTTGATGTCCTTCACACAGGCACTGAGCTTATCGATTTGATCTGATTAGGTTTCATTGATAAGTACAGCTGAGTGTCATCAGCATAGCAGTGGAAATTAATGCCATGTTTTCTGATAATGTTACCTAATGGCAACATATACAGAGTAAACAGGATTGGACCAAGCACAGATCCTTGTGGAACACCACAAGCTACTTTAGAGCAGGGAGAGGTGCACTGGTTTACACTAACAAACTGGTACCTATCTGATAGATAGGATTTAAACCATTTGAGGGCGGTCCCTCTGACACCTATGTCACATTCTAACCTCTGCAGTAGAATGTTGTGATCAATGGTGTCAAACGCTGCACTGAGGTCCAGTAGGACCAGGACTGAAGCCAGCCCGTTATCAGCAGCTAGTAGCAAATCATTTGTCACTTTAAGCAGAGCAGTTTCTGTGCTGTGGTGAGCTCTGAAACCAGACTGACATTTTTCAAATAAATTATTGTCCTGCAGATGGTGACAAAGCTGTTTCACCACAACTCGTTCCAGAATCTTTGAGAGAAATGGAAGATTCGAGAAAGGTCTGTAGTTGGCTAGTTCATCAGGATTTAAGCTAGGTTTTTGCAAAAGCGGTTTAATTACAGCATATTTAAAGGACTGAGGAACATAGCCATTTTCTAACGACATATTTATTGTGTTATGGATGGAACCTATTATTAGGTGAAGAGCTTCTTTGAGGAGTTTGACTGGAATAGGGTCGAGCAAACAAGTTGATGGTTTGGACGACATAATGACTGAGGTAATCTCCACCTCATCGACCGGAGTAAATTTGTCCAATGCTGTTAGAGGATTTATGTGGGATATTGGTGTTACGGATTGGATTTGCTGGATTTGCTCGGTGCTGATTTTTGGAGTGGCTTCGCTGATCTTGTCTCTAATGGTTGTAATTTTGTAAACGAAGAATTCAAGAAAGTCGTCACAACTGAACTTTCAGGGGAGAAGAGACTCAGGGGCAGTGTGCGAGTTTGTCAGCCTGGCTACAGTGCTGAACAGAAATCTGGGGTTGCTTTTGTTTACTTCTATTAGGTTTGAATAGTATCTGGTTTGTGCTTTTCGCAGAGCGGCCTTATAAGAGAGCAGGCAGAGCTTCCATGCCTTCAGAAACTGCTTGGAGCGCGAGCGGCGCCAGAGCTTCTCTGTGCGTCTTACGTGTTGTTTGAGTGATCGCAGTTCTGGAGTAAACCATGGAGCCGGAGGTCTTGGTTTAATGCTTTTCTGTTTTAGCGGAGCTGCAACATCAAGAGCAGATTTTAAGGTGAGCATTGTCCTATCAACAAACTGATCCATGATAATTGGATTAAAGTTGTTCTCATTGTCACATGGCATATCATTTAATACTGGCTCGATTATTTCTTTGAACTCGGCTACCGATTTTTCTGATATTGTTCTTTTCATTATAGTTTTCTCCTGCCGAGCTGGATAGTCTTTTAGTACGAATTGAAAGGTAATTAAAAAATGGTCAGAGAGTATAGGGTTTTGAGGAAGAACAGTTAAATCATTAATCTCAATACCATAAATTAGGACGAGATCAAGAGTGTGATTGTGACAGTGAGTCGGCTTGTTCACACTCTGGGTAAAACCGACCCCATCCAGGAGAGCACCAAAAGCACTGCTGAGGCACTCACTGCTGTTATCAACATGGATGTTGAAATCTCCAACTATAACAATCCTTTCCCATTCCAAAACTAAACTTGAAATAAAGTCAGAAAACTCTGTCAGAAACTCGGCATATGGACCAGGAGGTCGGTAGATTGTTATGAATATAACAGCTTTTTGGTTTTTCCAGTTGGTGCACGTAATCGATAGTGCGAGGCTTTCAAAGGAGCGGAATGTATAATTAGATTTGAGGCTGAGAATTAGGCTGGAGTGAGAAATGACGGCCACACCGCCACCTCGACCAGTGCTCCTGGCACTTTGAAAGTTCACGTGACTTGGAGGTGTAGATTCGTTTAGTCTAACATAATCATTTTCCTGAAGCCATGTTTCAGTTAAAGCTAGAAGATCAATATTAAAGTCACCAATTAATTCATTTATTAAAAGAGATTTAGAGGAGAGGGACCTGATGTTTAGCAGTCCACATTTTACACACTTATCATTCTGTTTATTTGCGACACAATTATTTATTTTTATTAAGTTATGAGGTCTGACGCCTTTCCTATCAGAGTTTAGTTGAGTTTTATTTCTGCTTTTTACACACTTATTTTGTTTATTTGCGACGCATGTATTTATTTTTATTAAGTTAGGAGATCTGATGCCTTTCCTATCAGAGTTTAGGTGTGTTTTATTTGTGCTTTTTGTGCATGGGACATACACAGCCTCAGCCAGTCTGGGAGAATTGTTCATGCAGGGTGGCTCAGAAGAGGCCCCTGTACGTGGGGCACACACAGTCTCAGCCTGTTTGGGGCTGTTCTCGCTAACAGAGCAGTGCCTCACTAGTCTACTCTGCTCCCTAGCGTCACTGACACTCCCTGAGCTATTCTGTGTGCTAGTCTTACCTGATGGTCATCTAAGACTAGCAATCATATTCTGAGCTAACAGGGAGGAGCCAGCCGGGGTGGGATGAATGCCGTCGCTACGTATAATCCTGGGCTTCCCCTCAAATGCCCTCCAGTTATCTATGAAGACGACACCATTCTGCGGGCACCAATTGGACAACCACTGGTTGACAGCTGAAAAGTGGCTGAACATTTCAAAATTGGCATAATTTGGAAGGGGGCCAGAGAAGTACATGGACTCCGACATCGACTTAGCCAATTCACAAACTGCCGCTATCTGCAACTTCACCACCTCTGACTGACCGCGCCGAGTATCGTTACCCCCCGCGTGTATAACGATCCGGCGGTACCTGTTCTTACTTCTCTTTAAAAGCCTCAGATTCCCCTCGATGTCACCCAGTCTGGCTCCAGGGTAACACCGTGTGGAAGCTGCAGGCAGTTCCACGTCCCTGACTATGGAGCTCCCTATGACTAGAGTGTCCCGCGTCCAGCTCAGGGGGGCGAACCTGTTCTGGACGGGAAGCGCCCTGCTCTCAGCCCTATGTCCCTGGTCTCCTGCACACCTTCAGTGTGAAGCAAATTGGCGTTTTACGTGGAAGTTAAGAACTTGCCCCCATCACTACACTAATTTGTTGCCTTGACAGACTCACTGTCACAGCAAGATCTCTGCCGAGGCAACACTGATCTCTGCCGTTTTTTGGCTTTTGAAAGTATTCTACCACCTCTAGAAATGGACTTTAGCTTTAACCCATTTAACTGTCTCACTTTCTTCTTGGACAAACATCACTGGATCTGTTCAGGACATGAGTGAAGAGTTAAGGCATCCATCAACATGGTGCTGTGCCTCAGAGGTTTTCTATACAACACATACATACACATGAAATCAACTTGAGCCTAGAAACATTGAATCTGAAGTTATTTGTACTATTAATAATATGAACATGTAAAAAAGACAGAAATTAACATTGCCAGGGAGTACACAAACAGAAAATGTGGTTCAGAACATGTAGCAGAACGTTCCTACTGTAGACATCTGAAATGTTCTAAATCTGTGACTCTGACAAGAGCAGACAGGTATTATTATATTATCAGACAGAAAAAATTCAAATCTGAAGACAACTGCAGCAAACTGAGCAGTATTTTTTAAGAAGGACATTGGGATGATCATCTGAAGAGGTTTGAGGCTGAGCTTTTTCTAATGAGCAGTCGAAAGATAACATGCTCCACTCAGCATTTATTTGTTATTCACAAGTGTCTTTGTGTTGACACAGAAAGACACTTGTGAATTCTTTTCATTTGTAGGAGCATTGGTGTTTATTAAAACTTTGGTGAGCAAAAACATGTCATACAAAGCACGGATAAAAGCGGAGTTGAAGAACCCACAAACATGCTGGTTAAAATGTTAAAAGTGTTAAATGTTAAAAGTCTATAAAAGTTCAGTTGGTTAAATGGCAGGAGCAGAGTAAGTGCAGTTCAGCCTCTCTGTGCTAAAGCTCCTCCAGTTTGGACCCACAGTGTGATTTATACCCACACTGTTTGTATAAAGTGTTACTGCTCTGCAGAAATCCCCCTCCTTAGAACTAGAGAAATCCACTTGTTTCAAATGCTTTAGAAACAAGTGAAATGATCTGGCAGTACAGGAAGTGAAATTTACTCATCAAGAAATCTTAAAATAAGAAAATATATCCAGGCCTTCATAAATCTATAAGATAAAATCGCTTATAAGTTTGAAGTGATCTAAAATAAAGCATAAAACACTAATTCTAAGAATAAAATAAGATGAAAAATCTTAAAACTAGAATATAAAGCTATTTAAAGTTATTGACCGTTTTATTCTTGATTTTAGTTAATGAATGTTAATGAAATTCTTAATTTCCTTATTTTAAGATTAATTCAAACTTGGTAACATATTGATAAATTGCAGCGCTCTCCTAAAACTTTTAAATCTTTTAATCTTTCCATGTTACAAACAGAAGGTTCAGCGATACTGGACAATCTTACATTTTTAGCAGTCATTTAGTAAATATCCTTTAAAACAAGATAAATAAGATTTTTTGTCTAGATTTAAGAGAATAAATCTTGGTTTGTTTTATGAAATTTGCAGTGTGTAAAACCCACTGTCTCCACTGCTTTCTAGAGAAACAGAATAAACCAGCACAAAGACATGGGGGAAAAGTGTTCTGCAGTTCTTTCAGTGTATGGCAGAATATTCATCAGTTACCATGGTGACCCAGACCCCCAGTCTGTGATCGATAGTGTTTATGGTCAGGTGACCAGATGTCCCTCTTTTCCCGGGACAGACCCAGTTTTGAGCCCTGTGTCCCCTGTCTCAGCAGATTTATCCAAAACCAGTGATTTGTCCCAGTTTCATACAAGAAATGTCCCAGGTGTCCCTATTTTGGACCAGTCTGATCCCTGCCAATAGTAAAGAAAGGCTTACACTGACATTTATTTAAGAAAATACAGAAAAGCTGCTTAAAAATGACCAAAACACAAAGAAAATGTGCCTATACTGACTCACATGTTGGTTATGAATGGACCGAGTGCAGAACAATTGTCCTTAATTACCCACTTATTTCACAATTTTATTATTACCACAAACTGAGCATGTCCCAGTTTATTAAAATTCTGGTCACCCTAGTTTATGGTCCTGTTTAGGTGTTAAAGAAAAAAACATTGACTAACACTGTCTATCCTGTGACTGTAATGTTATTTGAGAGAAGTTTTTTAAACAGCACACATCATCTCACCTGTTGTGTTTCCAGCTAAGTCAGTTCATGATCAGACTGTGGTAAAAAATAAACTTAGATTAAAGTCTAACAGAACCTTAGACTAGGGACTGTCCCAGTTTTGAGCCCTGTGTCCTCTGTCCCAGCAGATTTATCCAAAACCAGTGATTTGTCCTGTTAGGATAAATGTTAGGTTTAAACACCATCTAAAACATTCAGAGAAGAAAGACAAGAGAGATTATTTAGTTTTACTCGCGAGGAGAACGGATTGAGACGTGCCCAGATACACTCTCCAACCCGCTCTGGAGCACGCCCGCCATCTCCTCACTTTTATTTACATTAGGATGGCCCTGGTTACAATGGGTATCGCTGCTCTAAAGGAAGGGGGGGGAACAGCAGCAATACCAAGATAGGATAAATATAATAAAATATGGTTATGCATTATTGATCAAGGTCGGACAGTAGGCTGAGTGCGGAGATTACGCTGTGATTTGAGTTCATGTTTGGGTTCAGTTCATGTTTTGCCAAACTCAGACCGCCCTTGTCTTATGGGGCCTCCTGATAAGCCTGGCTCCAGCCCTCAGCTGCACAGAAGTGGAAAAGTACTGCACACAGTTTTCAAGCACAAAAGAGATTATTGCAAATACACAAATATCTAACACATGATTAAGACAAATATGGGATAATATACATAATTATTCTAACAATAAATAACTAGGCTTAGCTATTTTGTATAACCACATCATTCATTTGGTCATTTGAAGATAAGGTATGGTATACTCCCACTATAGATTGCATAGAAAATCTTTGTATAGTCGTAAATATTGAGTCTACATGGGAATGTTGGCACAGACTCCATGTACAAGTATGGCTTTTTAATATTTGAAGTAAATTATCTGGACTTTATTGCTGTTTCAAGTGTATTTTTTTTTATCTAAGCAGAAACGAACAAACACAAGAGGAAAAGGCTGTTTTCCTCAACAGTCCCAGTTTTACACAAGAAATGTCCCAAATGTACATTTGCTTAGGTAAAATACTGAAAAGCTGCTTAAAAATGACCAAAACACACAAAAAAACGTGACTATACTGACTTATATTAGTCACGAATGGGCCGAGTGCAGAACAATTGTTGTTAATTACGCACTTTCGCATTACCACACATACACCCTACATCAACCACATCACACCCATCCTACAGCAGCTCCACTGGCTCCCCATCACACACCGCATTCAATACAAAATCCTGCTCCACACATTCAAAGACATCCACAACCTTGCACCTCTATATCTCTCTGACCTCCTCCATATCGCCACACCTGCTCGCTCTCTGCACTCCTCCTCCTCTCTCCAGCTCTCTGTCCCCTCTGCCCGTCTTGTCACTATGGGGAGCAGGGCGTTCAGCCGCTGCTCCTCAGCTCTGGAACTCTCTCCCTCCTGAGCTCTGCAACACTGACACACTCCCAAACTTCAAAACCAAGCTCAAAACTCATCTGTTCAGACTGGCCTTTTCACTTCAACCATAACTGCACTGTCCTTTTAAAATGTTTTAATAGTTTTACTGTTTGTATTTTAACTGTTGCTTTTAACTGCCTATAATGTATATTGTACTTGTTGTAAGGCGACCTTGAGTGTCCAGAAAGGCGCCTAATAAATACAATTTATTATTATTATTATTACTTGTTTCACAGTTTTATTATTACCAACCACTGCAAACCGAGAGTGTCCCAGTTTTTGATTTTGAAATTCTGGTCACCCTAGTTTATGGTCCTGTTTAGGTGTTAGAGAAAAACCATTGACTAATACTATCTGTCCTTTGACTGTCATTTTATTTGCGAGGAGCTTATTTAACAGCACACATCATCTCACCTGTTGTGTTTCCAGCTAAGACAGTTCATGATCAGACTGTGGTAAAAATTAAGCCTAGATTAAAGCCTAAGACTAGGGTGACCGATCAGACGTCTCTCTTTACCCAGGACTGTCCCAGTTTTGAGCCCTGCGTCCTCTGTCCCAGTACATTTAAACAAAACCAGTGATTTGTCCCTGTTTTATACAAGAAATGTCTCAAGTGTCCCTATTTTTGACCAATCTGCTCCCTGTCAACTGTAAATAGAGGCATACATTGACATTTGCTTGAGTAGAATACAGAAAAGCTGCTTAAAAATGACCAAAACACAAAGAAAATGTGACTATACTGACTATTAGTCATGAATGGGCTGAGTGCAGAATAATTGTCCTTAATTATGCACTTGTTTCACAATTTTATTATTACCAACCACCACAAACCGAGAGTGTCCTAGTTTTTGATTCTGATCACCCTACCCACCACAGTGCCTACAGTTAGCATCACACCTCCAGGGAATGTTGATGACATCGGCTGCAAAGCAAGCCCTGTTTAAGAATACATACATACATTTTTAAAAATCCCCATATCACCTGGGAACCCCCTGAAGCCATTTTGTGGCCCTCAGTTTGAAATCCTGAACTCCTGATTAGCCCTCAGCTTTCAAACTACTTCCCCCTTGAAAATCTATGGGGAAAACTGGTATGTATGGTAAATATATTTTCGGTAAAAGCAGTGAAATGATCTGTTCATGCTGCAAGATCATTTTATTTGTCAAGTATTCTTAAAATAAACAACATCTAGACTAGAATGAAGCCATCTCAGAACTATAAGTCAATAATCTGAAAATAAAAAACAATCAATCAATTAAACTACTGTCTGAAGGAATAAATACTAAATACAAATATAATAATACTAAATGCAACCAATCAATTCAATTCTGTCCCACTTTTAACTGTCTGTTTTAATTAGGGATGTAACAATAACTGAAATATTGTGATATGGTATGGTATGGTATTTGATATGGTATTTATTTATACAGGGACTGTGTACAACAAACACTGACCAAAAGGAAAGATGCATTGTACCAGGTTATAGCAAGAAATGTTCATGTCCACCTGTCATAACTCGGCAGGTTGATGTAAAAATGTACAGACAGTAGAATTAAATGGATCTATGACCATGTCCCCACATTAACACTCTTAATATACTAACATTTAATTTACAAAACAAGTGATCCGCTTCTGAATCAAACATTCATATGGTCAAAGTTCTCACAATAATATCATGGACCATCACAATATATCAAATCACAAGTCTCTTTGCTTAAATGAACAGTTCTGATGCAGAAATAGCTAAAAACAAAACAAAGGGAACTACATAGACCATGATCCTTTGCGCCGTTTCAGTGCAGACTACATGAAGAAATAACTGTTCTAAGCACTTTGAAATCTTCATTCTAAGGATTAAGTCTTGTGAAGCATTTTTAGAGGAAAAAGTAGCAGATTCACAGTTTTGTGAACCAAAATATTGCAATAAATCTGGTACGGTGAGATGTTTATGGTGAAAATATGGCACAGAGAGATTTGGATATCGTTCCATCCCTAATGACAATAAATGTTGTACCAAATGACTGGTCAAAGCATTTTAGAATATCAGTCTTGTTATTATGTAGAATATTATAATATTGTGAGCCTCCCCAACATATCGAGAGTTTTCCCACGATATCGCAATAAATATCGTACCGTGAGAATGTCCTATTGTGAGAATTATATACACCCCACCCGTTACACCCCTAGTTTTAATCATATTTAATTTGTTTATGTTGTTGTAAGACAACCTTGAGTGTCCAGAAAGGCGCCTAATAAATAAAATGTATTATGATTATGATGATTATTAAAATAAGATGAATAACCTGACAGAAGTTTGAAAATCTTGGCCAGATCAGAGAAAGGTTCAGTGTGGGCAGTCACTGTTGATCTCAGCAGTAGTCCATAACTTTTGCCTTTTGTTCTGTTTTCATCCTTACTGCTGGGTTTCAGAAGACATCACAGAATTCTATAGGCCAATATTTTTTAATACAGATAGGGGGCAGCTGGAATGAATATTGTTCAATTGCAGATTTTTGTTTTTTGTAATACAGCATGGTCAGTAATAGAAATAATCACACTGAAAATTTCTCTGATCTGGCCAAGATTTTCAAACTTCTATCAGGTTATTTGTCTTGTTTTCAGATTTATTATTGACTTACTCGTTCTAGGACTGCTTCATTCTCGAGGTTGTTTATTTTAAGAGAACTTGTCAAGTTAAATGATCTTGCTGCATGGACAGATCATTTCACTACTTTAAAGTCATTTCCTGATAGATTTAACTGTTTATATCTTACATTCTGGCCAAGCTTTTTTGCAGTGCCGGGAAATTACTTTTTAGATATTTCATGGCAAAGTACAATGTAATGGTTAGGAAAAACTGGAAGTCTGACATCGTCCCATTTTAGAATCTGAAAACCACCCGTATCCCTCTGCGATCAATAGCGATAGAACTTTCTGCTCTTTTATGGATCTGAATCTTTTCAAATGCCTCATATGACAGAAGCCAATGTGAGAATAGTGAAGAGTGTGTCTACCCTGTGGAATTATGACCTCACAACACACGAACAAAGCATTTTGAGCTTTGGAGATGCAGACAGACTAATAATAAAGAGTTACTCAAACATGTGTGAATGAAACAAACCACAACTCCAGGTCTGTTTTTGATGAAGTAACAGAACAAAAACAAAAGGGATGGCATTTTCACTTAAGTGTCAATTACAAGATAATATCCCTGTAATAACAACGATTCAAGAGAAAGAAATTGAACTTGTCAGCAGTTATAAATATCTTTCGGAACAAATGTTTTTCACTTGCACCTGCAGACTTCTCATATCGTCAACCTTTTTATCACTGCTTGATTATGGTGATGCTGTATACATGACGGCGTCGTCCAAATGCCTTCAGTTGTTGAACACGGTGTACCATTGTGCCTTGAGGTTTGTGATTGTTTGTAGTCGCCTCACCATCATTATGAGCTGTACACCAAAGCTGAGTGGCCTTCCCTGAGCACAAGAAGGTTCACTCACTGGATGACATTGGTCTATAAGACACTCCTTGTGTTAGGGTTTGGTGTCTTGTCTGTCTGTTCCCCCTCCCGTCCATGTCTGTACCTTTCCGGGAGTGTGTGCAGTGTGGTTTGCCTGCAGCTCATTGCCCAAACAGCCCCACTACTTAGTCCTGTCCTTGTCCTTTGTTCCTTGCCAGTTCATTCTTTATCAATTCCTCATCTACCCTGTATCAGTCCTCGTCTGGCCTGTTCACGTCGTCTGGCCTGTTCACGTCATCTGGCCTGTCCACGTCGTCTGGCCTGTCCACGTCGTCTGGCCTGTCCACGTCGTCTGGCCTGTCCACGTCGTCTGGCCTGTCCACGTCGTCTGGCCTGTCCACGTCGTCTGGCCTGATCACGTCGTCTGGCCTGTCCACGTCGTCTGGCCTGTCCACGTCGTCTGGCCTGTTCACGTCGTCTAGCCTGTCCACGTCGTCTGGCCTGTCCACGTCGTCTGGCCTGTCCACGTCGTCTGGCCTGTCCACGTCGTCTGGCCTGTCCACGTCGTCTAGCCTGTCCACGTTGTCTAGTCTGTTCACGTCGTCTAGCCTGTTCACATCTTCTAGCCTGTCCCATAACCACATCCTGCAACCCCCGCAATAAACATGTTTAATACCTACCTGCACCTTTGTCTCTGCTTTGGAGTCCTTTCTCATACACTCAAAACATGACACCTTGGTTTGACTCCACCTTTTGTATGTCCTCTTCTTCAGAGAACCATCAGCTGTGCGATCTAGTGGCATTTACCACTTGCAGGTTCCTCATGTTGTGACTGAGCTGGGAAAACAGGCCTTTAGCTTCTTTGCTCCTTCAGCTTGGAATCACCTCCAAACTGAACTGAAAACATCTGAACTTGTCTCATTTAAACCTTTCCATTCTTTGTTATGTAATAAGCGAAAAGTGTCCATTCATCAGTGTCTGTGTTTTTAAGATGTCACTGCAAAACTCTTTGTAACAGATTGTATTACATTTTATCACTGATTGTCTACAACTACTGCACTTTATCTTTTAAGACACTTTCCAAATATTTTCTACATTCATTGCATTTTACTTTCATAATTGAAGTTTATCTTAATTTATTGTTGTTTTCTGCTCTTGTAAATGAGATCTGGACCTCAGTGAGTCTTTACCTGGTTAAATAACAATTAAAAAATATATATAACATGGCTTAAGGAAGCGTTCAAAAGAGCCAGCTCGTCCATGAACATCACATCACTAGCTATCAATGTCATTTGCTTATTATTCCATGTATTATTTAACCATCTATGAATCTCTCTGCGTCTCTGTCATTTCCCTTTAGTGTGGTCCCGTTACATCTGCCCAAGCACATACATCCCCGTCATGATCGCGCTGCTTATTGTCCATCAACCCGGCTCTCCTTTCTGCAGAAATACTCTCGTCTCTCTGCTCAAATATTTCATCTTTTTCCTGCAGAGAAATGACAAGACAACGACAGTGGGCCTCCATTACGGCAGCGGCATTAGCATTAAAGAGCTGTGTCTGTGCATTATGCAGAGAGGAGAGCCGAGCTTCTCTGTCATTATGGGTTAGAATCAGGGGGCAGAGACGGAGCAGAGGACCGAAAACAGACGAGGGACACGAATGTGCCATAAGAACAGATCGTTTTCAGTTTGAGGAGCACCACATCCACAAAAAGCAGTGTTTCTCAACCACCAACTGCCACTGAGCTGTTAAAAGATTAAAGGTCCCATTATTAGGCTATTTTCTGATGTATTTTATAATGTTCTACACAAGTTGTAAAGGGCCCCTCAATCCTTGTAAGTCTACTTTTAGGCTAATTATGACAAAATGGGGCCCTCACTGCAAAAAACATAATCTAGTCAACTTAAAATGGCTTGATTTAAGAAGGGTTTTATCATGATTTGAGTACATTTCACTTGACAAGTAAAATTATCAGACTTTTTGTGTTTAAAATATGAAAATACATCTTGCTACACTTAAAATAAGGAAAACAACAACTTTTTGCATTTAAAATAAGGAAAACAACAACTTTTTGAATTTAAAATAAGAAAAACAACTTTTTGCATCTAAAATAAGGAAAACAACAACTTTTTCCATTTAAAATAAAAAACCTTTTTGCATTTAAAATAAAAAACAAATGTTGCCTGAATTAAGAAAAAAACACTTATTCCACTGGCAGATCATTTGACTTGTCAAGCTGAATCTACTCAAATAAAGTCAAATGTTCTTAATTTAAGTAATTTCAACTTACCCAGGACGAGGACACCAGGGCAGCATGATGTGAGCTCACCACATGTTTCTGTTTTCTGTCCCCACGCCAACAATTCAGACACTTAAAGCAGAACTAAGTAACTTCAGTGGTAGTGCTCCCCCTACAGGTCTCTGGTGAGAATGAAGTGTCGTAAATACTCTCCTCACCCCCTCCCCGCTCATCTGCGCTCTCACGTTTGTTTACATAAAGCCCGTGTCTCAGGTGGGTCCTGTTTTTTACTCTGTTTAATGGTGATTGATTTTAATCTTATATGATCTTGTAAAAATATATGTACGAGCGCCCAGAGCTCCTAGAGCACCGCAGCTCACGGAGCACCGTGGCTCACGGAGCACCGCGGCTCACGGGGCACTGCGGCTCGTCAGTACAGTGTGTGTTGCTAGCTCTGTTAGCTGTGTGTAGCTGAAGTGTTGTAGAGCAGTTTGGCTCTCGTGAGAACAGAATAGACCCTGAGAGTTTGATCCTGGTCGGTAGGAGCCAAGTTGCATGTGTGTTTTTTCCGCCCAGAGGCAGGTGGGGGCACCAGTGAACCCTTCAAACACCCCAAAATGTCATATGTGACCATCAGAGGGGCTTTCAGACATTTAATTAGGTAAAAAAAGTTACTTAGTTCTGTGGCAGGTGTGGGTTCTGCATCGCAGAAGGACCCACACCCGCTACACCACGCAACAGACATCCCTGCCGCTGGACCCACCTTCTCTGCCAAAACCGCAGCCTCACCGCGGGACCCGCAAACAGCGCGGCGACGACACCCTGTCTGCAGCCCGACAGGTGCCAACGCAGAACTCCAGGCAACTGCATCCGAGCGCAACATGGCACAGCCCAAAAGTCCCAGCACGAGTGGCCCCGGGTATAGCAGGTGTTGGGGTACAAACACAGTCTAACTGCAGATCACTGGACGTCCCTCAGTCATGAGAACTACCTCAGGGTCACAGCACATTATTTCACCTGTTATGTGACTGTTCTGAAGACAGGAGAGACTTCACTCACTGTTGCAGAACACAAAGTGTACATTGTTATACACAACTTTGCATAAGCTTATGCATATTGAAAATGTATATGTATATTGCTCAACAATTCGGAAATGGGGACCCCCCCAAATACTGACGGGTATTTCGCACACTGTGGGGGGGACACACTAGTGGCTATAATGTCCCATCTCTCAGAAACTCCTCTATGGGTTGGTGGGGGCAGCCATTTAGCTCTTAGCAGGAGTTCAACACAAGCAGACCAGATTTGTCTGTTATGAATGTTCAACAATACAGCAAAATAAAAACACTAGTATCAGGTTTATACAAATATTTTATGTCTGATAGCAGCAGTTACACAGAGAGGAGGGCTGTTTCTCTCTTTTTTTGTTTTGTTTTATGTATTTATTTATTTAAGACACTGATCTCAAAGTGAAGAGATGCTCTGCGCCAGATTTAACTGCAAGCTCCTTTCCACCTGTAGATCCTGGATATATGCAGTATATGAACCTACCATTCCTAAAAGCAGCGTATAAAACATGATTGTGTATTGTTTCTTAGTTTCTGATATTTATCACCTTGGACGTTCTGAAATCCTGCCTGACAGCATGAACACAAACCTGTATGGGGACAGAAAACAAATAAGGACCCATGACGTATAGAATGATATAGTGTATGAACAGGCTCCTATAGGAGTCCAAAGCAGAGACTATCACATTAGTGTCAGCGTCTCTCACTGTACACAGATTATCTCTGAGCAGTGATTCATTGTGTCTGCAGCCTCCTGTGTGTGTGGAGACTGTACAGATCCTGACAGATACTCGGACGAGAATATATCTGTCTTTATATTGTGTTCTATTGGGAGCAGCGTCACTATTGGTTTTACTTGAAGATTAACAATAGACTTCACAGGGACAAAACGATGATGAAGGAGAGTGAGGCAAAACAGTTTTCAATGGAATGTTACAAATTAAGTGCATAATAGACAGGTTAGACTAGTATTACACTCCATTTTAGTACACTCCTTTTAAAACTTCTTTTACTGGTTTTGAAATGTCTCAATGGTCTTGGGCCTTCAAAACTTTCAGAACTGCTTTTGCTCTTTACTTTTACAAACCCTCATGGACCCTGGACTCCTCCGGCAGCTCCTGGCCACTCCCAAAGTCAGAAACACACTCACGGAGAGGCATCTTTTCAGTACCAAGGCCCTCGTCTATGGAACAACCATTTTGTTTAAAAAAAAAACTCTTTAAACTGCTAGTAAAGTAGTGTTTTTGTGCAGAAATTGTCCCTGCATTTTGAATGTCATTTTGTGATATAAAGAGAAGGATTTATAATAGTGTTACTTCCTATAAGTTTTTCAACTTTTCTTCAAACTGATATAAAACTATGATAGACATTATTATACCAACAAACTATAAGTAATTAGTCATTATAAAAATATAAAAACCTGTCATATACTTTAAATTCATCAAAATGATTTCCACTATAGCCCAACATGCATGTAGTAGTAGTGGTAGTAGAAGTAGTAGTAGTAGTAGTAGTAATAGTAGTAGTAGTAGTAGTAGTAATAGTAGTAGTAGTAGTAGTAGTAGTAGTAGTAGTAGTAGTAGTAGTAGTAGTAATAGTAGTAGTAGTAGTAGTAGTAGTAGTAGCAGTAGTAATAGTAGTAGTAGTAGTAGTAGTAGTAGTAGTAGTAGTAGTAGTAGTAGTAGTAGTAGTAATAGTAGTAGTAGTAGTAGTAGTAGTAGCAGTAGTAATAGTAGTAGTAGTAGTAGTAGTGGTAGTAGTAGTAGTAGTAGTAGTAGTAGTAGTGGTAGTAGTAGTAGTAGTAGTAGTAGTGGTAGTGGTCGGGCTTTCAAAAGATTGGCTTAATTTATCGTTTAATATCCAGTTTGGGTCAAAACTACCACATAAAGTTCCATAAAGCTGGTGTGAAAATGTTCGTTTTTGTTCTAACGTTGAAATCCATGCAGTTTTGTCACTGATAATGTATTTAATGGAAATGAAAATGGGCCGTATAATGCGAAAGTGTCACAAAGTGTTCGCCACAACATTACTCAGCAGGGGCAAAGTCGCAGACGCATTTTATACAATCATCGACTGAGATATTTCACTTTGTTTGTGCTAAATATTAAATGCACTTGAATGATGTTAAAAGCACATGTATGTAACTGCCACCTGTCTCCATGGAGATGTTATTGTGTGCTTTGCCTATAATATTCCACAGTATCGCATTAAACGTGTGAGTAAATCATAAGAAGTGGGACACACACTGGTGCTATAGGCTGCTATTTAAACTCACCACATATTTTACTATTATTATGTGTTATTATTTGTTTTAGCAATATAAAACACCTGAATGAATGCAATATATTTAATGCCATACGGTGGAACATTCCGGGCAAAGCAAAGCAGCTCTTGGTTTACGTCTTGTCATTTCCTCGGCTAATAAATTCTCCATAAGGAATAAAGCAGATCTGGTGTCCTCTCCCAGTGACCTCTTCATGTAAATACAAGTATTCTGCTCTTGAATGGGACTTTGCATTCTGCAATAACACAACTAATTTACAGAACACGAATACATGTGTTCGTTTGATACACGTGTCGATATGCACTTACCATGTGCGCTTTGTTGTCATTTATTTCGGTCCAAAAGGGAAACAGTTCTCGTGCCGGAAACAGCTCCATAGAGACTTACAGCTGAAACATTTTAAAAGAGGTGGATTTTCTCTTTCAGCCACTTTTTTATTTTACCTCGATAGACCCACAAATGACAAAGTTATTCACTTTTAAATACTTTAGAATCGCTTTTGGCTTTACATCGGCTATAATCAAATGCTCTCGTCTATGCACACGCTCATGATATACACAATCACTTTCTCAGACTCTTTCCTCAGTAAACGGTCTGTTGAGACATTTCTATGGAATATAACACACAGCAGTTTTAGTGTCCAGAAAGACAACGGCAAAGTGCAGTGTGTCTGTGAGAGCACAGACTGTACAGGGCAGTGTGGGGGGAGATACTGTCGCTGCTGGAGGAGGCTGAGCAGCTCCGACACAGGCCTGAGGTGTGTGAACCCAGTGAGACTCAGGAGGAAAAGAAAGAAGGAAAAGTGTGATAGTGTAGCTCCACTACAGTCTATATTAAGAGTAGACCGGCTATATTATAAAATATAAACTAGTCTGAGAAAGCTCTGTTCTTATTTTCACTTAATTAAAATATTGTGAATTACTGAACCAAATGAAATAAAATGTTTCACACATAAACTACAGCTGTACAGCAGTTCTACTAAAATGTGTGTAATGTTTCATTAACATCATGGGATTACTACAGTTGTGCTCATAAGTTTACAGACCCTGACAGAATTTATGATTTCTTGTCCATCTTTCAGAGAATATGAATAACACAAAAACTTTTCTTTCACTCATGGTTAGTGCTTGAGTGAAGCCATTTATTATCATCTGTGTTTCCTCGTTTTAAATCATAATGAGAACAGAAACTACACAAATGATCCAGTGACAGCTGGAGTCTTTTGTGATAGTTGTGGATGTGTTATTTTCTCGGATGGTAAAGCTGCTCATTCTTCTTGGCAAAAGGCTCCAGTTCCTGTAAATTCTTGGGCTCTTGTCTGAACTGCAGCTTGAATCTGCCCAGAGGCTCAGTGATACTGAGGTCAGAAGAGACGAACACTCCAGAACCTTCACTTTATTCTGCTGGAGCCAGTGACAGGTCCACTTGCCTTTGTGTTTTGGATCATTATCATGTCGGAATATCCAAGTACGTCCCATGTGCAGCTTCTGGACAAAGAAATCATCAATTCTGCCAGGGGATGGAAAGCAGAGCACAACTGTATCTTATGCTCATTAGCAGAAAAAATTACATCCGATTTTTTGTGTGTGTGTGTGTCTTAAACCCCTATTTTAGCCTCTCTCCATTGGCTCCCAGCGTGTTTGAGTGTATTTTAAAATTCTTGTATTTAATTTTTTTTCACAAATATTTTATTAAGATTTCACATATTGAAACATAAAATGACAAAAAAGAAAAGAAAAACACTCACGTACATCAAGATCTTCTCCCCACACCAAAACACACGCTCACTCAGCTTGAACAAAGACCTCTACATGTCAAAATTCTTTACATTGCGCAAAAAGGGCAACCACATGTCCTTAAAGTCCTCTTTTATTTCCTTTTAAGTGTTTGTACAGCCTAGCGCCTCCTCCCTCACCTACCTGATCCACCCTTACGCCTCTCGCACTCTCAGGTCAGCAATCAGCGCCATTCCAAACACTAAACTTGAGCTTTGTGGGGACTGTGTATTTTGTTGCTGCCCCAAGGCTGTAGAACCAGTCGCCATTAGAGATGAGATCAGCGGAGGAGTCTGTACCTGTTTTTAAATTACTCCTAAAAGTGCACCTTTTTTCACTGGCTTTTAACAAGTGCAATTTCTTGTTGAGTATCTTATTGTTTTCTATGTTTTTTAGTAGTTGTGTTGTGTTGTACTGCGATCTGTTTGTGTACAGCTGTAAAGTTTTAACGCGCTTTATAAATAAAGTTGGTATGGTTTAGTCAATACTTTTTAAGCATTTTCTTTTCCAGCGCTTTCATTTTTGGTCGATAAAAAGTATTTAAAAAGTGCGGTCCACAGAAATGAGTGAAGACTTTATATAAGTGATTCATTAATAATTTTCTGTACTATTTTATTTCAAGGTGCACTACGTGTAACTGAAAAATCTGTCCATCTTCTTGTCTCCACGGAGATGTTATTTTTATGTTCTAAAGCCTTATTCACACGAGATTAGTGCTACCTGTGGACGTTTGGTGATTCGTAATAATTGTGGAGGATGCCTGAGATCTTAATCCTGTGTGAATGCGCCGTGTCTATAATTTGTAAAGTAAAAATTCCGCCACAAATTACCAACAATATTTCGGCAAACACAGACGCCCGGTGATAATACTAGTCCAGTGCAAATCTCAGTGTTTGTTGTAATTGTGCACCTTTTCTATCTCTTTGTGCCTATGTTCCCTCAGCTCTATGTTCCCTCAGTCCAGCTCGAGGTGCAAAGGACTCTAGGTTCAACTTACTCTGAATCACCTTTTTAAATGCAGTATAACAATAAAAATGATTTGACTTAGAGTTTAATTTTGATAAAAATCTTAGAAATGAGGGAACATAGAGCTGAGGGAACATCGGGCTGAGGGAACATAGGGCTGAGGGAACATAGAGCTGTAGGAACATAGAGCTGAGGGAACATAGAGCTGTAGGAACATAGAGCTGTAGGAACATAGAGCTGAGGGAACATAGAGCTGAGGGAACATAGAGCTGAGGGAACATAGAGCTGAGGGAACATCGAGCTGTAGGAACATAGAGCTGAGGGAACATAGAGCTGAGGGAACATCGGGCTGAGGGAACATAGGGTTGAGGGAACATAGAGCTGTAGGAACATAGAGCTGAGGGAACATAGAGCTGAGGGAACATAGAGCTGAGGGAACATAGAGCTGAGGGAACATTGAGTTGAGGGAACATAGGGCTGAGGGAACATAGAGTTGAGGGAACATAGAGCTGTAGGAACATAGGGCTGAGTAAACATAGGGCTGTAGGAACATAGGGCTGAGGGAACATAGAGCTGAGGGAACATAGAGCTGTAGGAACATAGAGCTGAGGGAACATAGAGCTGTAGGAACATAGAGCTGAGGGAACATAGAGCTGAGGGAACATAGAGCTGAGGGAACATAGAGCTGTAGGAACATAGAGCTGAGGGAACATCGAGCTGAAGGAACATAGAGCTGAGGGAACATAGAGCTGTAGGAACATAGAGCTGAGGGAACATAGAGCTGAGGGAACATAGAGCTGAGGGAACATAGGGCTGAGGGAACATAGAGCTGAGGGGACATAGAGCTGAGGGAACATCGGGCTGAGGGAACATAGAGCTGTAGGAACATAGAGCTGAGGGAACATCGGGCTGAGGGAACATAGGGCTGAGGGAACATAGAGCTGTAGGAACATAGAGCTGAGGGAACATAGAGCTGAGGGAACATAGGGTTGAGGGAGCATAGAGCTGTAGGAACATAGAGCTGAGGGAACATAGAGCTGAGGGAACATAGAGCTGAGGGAACATCGGGCTGAGGGAACATAGAGCTGAGGGAACATAGAGCTGAGGGAACATAGAGCTGAGGGAACATAGAGCTGAGGGAACATAGAGCTGAGGGAACATAGAGCTGTAGGAACATAGAGCTGAGGGAACATAGAGCTGAGGGAACATAGAGCTGAGGGAACATAGAGCTGTAGGAACATAGAGCTGAGGGAACATAGAGCTGAGGGAACATAGAGCTGTAGGAACATAGAGCTGAGGGAACATAGAGCTGTAGGAACATAGAGCTGAGGGAACATAGAGCTGAGGGAACATAGGGCTGAGGGAACATAGAGCTGAGGGAACATAGAGCTGTAGGAACATAGAGCTGAGGGAACATCGAGCTGTAGGAACATAGAGCTGTAGGAACATAGAGCTGAGGGAACATAGAACTGTAGGAACATAGAGTTGAGGGAACATAGAGCTGTAGGAACATAGAGCTGAGGGAACATCGAGCTGAGGGAACATTGAGCTGAGGGAACATAGGGCTGAGGGAACATAGAGCTGAGGGAACATAGGGTTGAGGGAGCATAGAGCTGTAGGAACATAGAGCTGAGGGAACATAGAGCTGAGGGAACATAGAGCTGTAGGAACATAGAGCTGAGGGAACATCGAGCTGTAGGAACATAGAGCTGAGGGAACATAGAGCTGAAGGAACATCGGGCTGAGGGAACATAGAGCTGAGGGAACATAGAGCTGTAGGAACATAGAGCTGAGGGAACATAGGGCTGAGTAAACATAGGGCTGTAGGAACATAGGGCTGAGGGAACATAGAGCTCAGGAAACACAGAGCTGAGGAAACATAGAGCTGAGGAAACATAGGGCTGAGGGAACATAGGACTGACTCTGGCCTTGCTTGGCTTCAGAGATGTGACGAGATCAGGCTTTGACAAACTGGTATACCCATAAAATGTCTGTCATTCTGCAAACTCAGAGCTCCTCGGGTGATTTTAGTCCTGTGTGAACGCTCATGTTTGTAAATTGCCTTGTTTTTGTCTGTGCTTGAAGAAAACATTTCTGCGGCCCATTTTAGGTCCAAATAAGAAATCAACAATATGTATTCTCCACAGACTATACTCTAATCCAGCTATTGCATTTTTCTACAATTTAAAAAGTAAAAAAACATGATTCAAACTTCGGTAAAGACGTGACCTGGATGTACAGTCCCGTCGTCGTGACTCATGAAGCCTCTATGGAGAAGTTTGAGCGTTCGTGGTGCAAAGTTTGTCAAGTTTGCAGCGTGAACGGATTAAAACACAGAGACAATGACTGTTTCATAAGAAATCTGATCACGTGGATGTTTATTTTTTATTCACCATTTCCAGAATAAAATCCATAAAAACAGGTCATTTACTGCCATTGCTTATCCCTTGTGAGTATCCATGAAAAACTCAGACGTTGTGGGGTCGTTTAAATGTTGCAGACGGCTCCTAGGTAAAACAAATCCCCATGCGAATAGAGCTTTAGAAACAGAACTATCTCATTTAAAACAGTTTGCAGTGGTTGCAAATGTTCCCTCACTTACTTTACGCATTCAGAACATTGCTTTACCTGGAATATCCCACAGTATGGCATTAAAATATTGTGCATTTAGTAAAGTAGTGCTCAAAATTACCTGGAAAAACATGCATTCTTACCCTTAAGAGCAGGTGACGGACACATCTAAAAACTTAAACTCCTTTAGCTGAAAACCATTAACTGTGCCATTTTCACATTAAGTAAAGTTGTTTTTTATTCAATGGATGTAAAAATCTAAATAGAAAAAAGAACCAAATGTCCAAATGCGGATGTCCCAAAGTGCCCATTGGAGTCCATTATTCACAGGCTCTTTCACTTGTGTGTGTGATGAGCGTCTGCTGCCTCTGGCCACACAAACGCACCATTATGGACAATTATATTATTCCTTTAAAAGCCGGCGTCCGCACATAGGTCATAAATATGTTTAACAGTCTGGTCTGGACCAAAAGCTTTTATTCCAACATCTGGTATTACACAAAACACACTATCCTTGTATGAACTCTAAATGCTGTTACGTTGCAGTTGATGTATTCTATATTTCCTGGAGGTGTGATGCAAACTGTAAGCTCTGCTCTGTCCAAGGCTTGGTTAGACTTTAATCAGAGTGTTATTTTAATACAGTCTGACCATAAAGAACTGTCATAGCTGGAACTACAACGGTTTTTCTTAACTTCAGGAGGTTCAGGAGCAGGACCACGCCTCCTCTGCCCTCGCCTCCTCTCCAGCGAATCACAGCTCACTTCTACCACACCTCAATTTCCCAGAAGCCTATTTGTAGCACCCTATCCCACAACCCAGTTTGTCTCGAATAACTCGACCCCACCCTCCCAATCCCGATCAATTCCAGACATAAGATGCCTACGAGGGGGGTCCTGTTCCTGCTGGGCCATTGAGACTGAAACCCCCCACCCTAGTCTCAACCCAGCCGACCCGCCTCATCTCCAGATAATAAATTCTTTTCTCTTTGCATGTGTTGTTGGTGTGGTCCTTGATAGTTAAAGTTTGCTTATGCTTATTGCGTAGGCACCCTCTATCCAAGCGCAGGATTTATAATAATAATATATTTATTCCTCCTAAGAGCAGAAGTTTGTTCAGCTTTGCTCAGGTAGGACTCTGCCTTACGCTCTCCAGCTTGGTTGTACGCTCTTCATAGCCTGGAGACATGGGAAAAAGACACAGCAGAAGTGAAGAGTTTGAGGAGGTATTTAATTAGGAAATCATAAGAAAAAACATCTTATGATATAATTACCTTAAGATTTCCTCAATTAAGCAGGTGGTAGCCAAAACACTGAAAATTGTTAATTTTCTTCAGTCATTTTTCTCAACAATATCATGCATTTGAAGCCATACGCACTCCTGCACGAGCTCAGCTCATGAACTTCCCCAGTCCTGGATCTCCCTCATTCCACACGGTGTAAAAGTCTTGTCTCTACAGTCTGTGCCTGTGACACACACAGAGGCTCCCTGAGTGTGAATGGATTTATGACAGTCAGGCTGAACATAATCACACATAAATAATACATGAAGAAAATTAAAAGGACTAACTGGTCACCATATAAATACAGGTTGTCATAAGCGCACTCATGATCATTATGGCTGCACCATAAAATCAACATGGGCCTTTCAAAGCGAGTTGGACAACAATTATTCTTACAGATTAATCACGTCAGTATTTTCATATTGAAGATCGGGAATATCACAGACACAATTCAGTGCCATCTTGACACCCTTTTTTGCAGGCATCATTCAGTTGGCCATCAGGTACATCTAGTCCCCTACACAGTGGTAGAGCAGCCAACATAAAAAGGCCATTTAAAAAGAAGCTGTTAATTTTAAAGCCATTGCATGGTTACAAGGTGAAACTGAACATTTTGAACTTTCATGATGTAAACAGACTAATAATGCAGGATTACTCAAACATGTGTGAATGAAACAAAACACAACTCCAGGTCTGTTTTTAATGAGGTAACAACATTAGAACATGGCTCAATGCTCACAAGAGTCAGTTTTGTGTAATATGGGACCTTTAATGCTACTGTTGAATATTTTAGGCTGAGTGATGTTGGTGGAGACAAGCAGGTAGCAAAGCCCTCTCCAGTAAAGTTGCAGCAGTGAACCGTTAATTAAACCAGTCATGTGATTTACATGTTGCCTGAATTGTTGGGTATTGTATTGTATTGTATTGAGAGCAGAGCTGAAGTGTCTCGGTGGAGACAATCAGCGGAGCACAAACAGCAGGAGCGTTCAGGGACAGTCCGTTAAATGAGACGATACATTCTCTCTGTGCACAGTGGTGTCCTGTAAATGCCAAAGCAAAGGGCAGCGCTGTGTTCAGAGGCACAACAACAGCACAGACTACACACCAGGGACCAACACACACAGGGGAGGCTCTTAAGAGCTGAATATATGCAATTTATGTTACTGGGGGGATAAACAAGGATCTTATGCGGGGAGTTGTAATGATTTTATAGTAATAATTTTATAGTGAAATCATGTCAGCATTTTCTTAATACTGAAATATGTATTCTGTGTAACAGATCTGGAATATCACAGCCATCATTCAGTTGGTGCTCAGGTTTATCAATCCTACACAGTGGCAGAGCAGGTGGATATAAAAAGGCAATTTGCAGCAATGTCTGGTTTTCCTAATGGAATTGGAGCCATTGACTGCACACATTATGAGGGCTCCAAGTGTGAACAAAAATACCTATGTGAAAAAGCAGCATGTTCACAGCATTAACATGCAAACCCATGATTCATTTATACTGAGGAACAGCAGCGTGGGGCAAAGGGTCAGAGACACCTCACATCTGGTGAATTAATTCTAACTGCACCATAACAATGTACACTCTATTTCGGTGTCACTGTAGGTGACAGTGGTTACCTTTTGGCGTGCTCTGTAGTGGAGTGCTCCATCAGCCCACTGAAGTGCCACTAGCGTTGTCTGGTTGCTCAGGGGGGAAACTGATGTATCATCTGGTAAAAGTGTCCCACGTCATCTTGGCCTGTGGAGTGTTACACAGCATATCGTTAACAATTTTCATACCCTTGCATAGTATTGTTTAATAAGAGTAAGCTGAAATGGGATTGATTGATCAAAATGGCTTGCCTACTGTAGCTGCTGCATGTCTCCTCTCCTGTAACTCCTGCCACATATTCTTGGCCTAGAATGGAGGCCATTTGTTGCCCCAGGGGAGTTAGTGGCGGGGTGCTGGGGCCTCCTCCAGTGCCAGACACACTTTTCCGGTGCACACTTAAACGCTTTGGACTATTTCTTTTTCAGCCATGGTGCGATCGCTTCCACTCACCACATTGCATGCATCTGAGCTCCCACTCAATTGTTTTATTGTTTTTTTGGTGACTACTAGTATCTCTAGGTTGCGGGTTCGATCCCTGGGTCGCCCGGGCCTTTCTGTGTGGAGTTTGCATGTTCTCCCCGTGTCTGGATGGGTTTCCTCCAGGTACTCCGGTTTCCCCCATCAACTCAAAACATGCAGCACCCCTGTGAACTAACATCAAGGACCATGACGTCCACCCTCCTGTGGGCTCACCACCTGCAGAGGGGTTCATGGGGGGGTCAGGTGCTATGAGAATTGGGCAGCAATCTGCCCCCGCGACCCAGCTGGATTAAGCGGGAGAAGATGGATGGATGGATGGATACTAGTATCTCCACTTCTGCCTCTGCAAACCTACACTTGTGAGTAGGCATGATCAGTGATATTCAAAGGAAGATGCATCTGGTTGGCTCATTTAAATAACAATGAATATGTATGATGTAATTTGCACAGTCTATATATGGGCTCAGAAGGTGTGGTGATTTGAGGTGGTTGGCGTGCGAAGCCTCCAGCATCAGGTGAGATCTATGAAGTATGGACTAGATGGTGGAGTGAGCTTCCTAAATTTGGACTTTGCATCTCGCACGCCTCAGCTGGCCTTGAGGAGTACACATTAGCTTGGTTTGGTTTCCATGGAGATAGAAAGGTTTAAGGCTACACAATGCGACAAAATATACAGAATTCATTGGCAAAGTAAATGTTGTCACAGTTCAGTTTCAAATATCTGCTGTTGTTTTTGGATGCAGTTATCAGGGTTTTAACGACCAGAAATAATGTTTGCACTAACTTTAGCTCCAAGCCTCCAAGCGAAAAACAGTTTATGTGAGATGACGGAGCAGATTTTACTATCACCGCTGTGTGTTCTATTTATGACATCAACCTGTCCAGAACTGACTGCAGGTGGATATTAGCAATTTAGCTCTAACCTGCACAAACACACTCCCTCTTTAGTGTAGGTCAATGCTTTTATGTATTGACCCCATAGACTGCATAATAAAGTGGACTACCCACACACAGCGTTCAGCTCCAAATGAAGCTCCCGTTAGCTGTGTTCATTCATATATACAGTCTATAAAATGGACCATAAAATTAACATAAATAAACGAATGAAATAAACATTTCTGAGTTCTATTTGCAGCAGATTTTAACTCAAAATTAATTGGCAAAGGAGAAATTCAATTTGTTAGCTGGACAAAAGTTTATTTTGGTTGAATACTTTTCACAGCTCATCCAAGCTGCTTCTTCAGTTCTGTTCAGACGTTGGTGGACACAGATTTATATCTGCCTCAATGGAGGAGCTACACTAACTACACTGAAACTCCTCTGAAACTGGCCCCGTGGCTTTTAGGTGGAGGTGTACGGCAGACCGAGGTCCCCTATTGCTCTCTCAGTGTTGTACCTCAGTCTGCCGTACACCTCCACCTAAAAGCCACTAACCACTTCTCTGAGGACAGTGAGGTACAGAGCTTAGATCCAGAGAGAATTGGTTTGAGAGGGGAGTTAAAGAGGCTGTTTCTGTTAGGAAAGACAATTCATCCTTGAACAGAAATGGAGGCCTCAGACATCATCTGTCTCCCATCTACAACTCCATCCTCAGACCTAAAACAAAGAAAGTTCAATAGACCTAGCTAACTGTAAACAAGTAGGTGTTAGTTTCAGAGTAATTTCATTTTGTTTAGCTCCTCCCTGCAGGCAGATTTAAGGCAGTGTCCAGCAGTGTCTGACCAGAAGAAGAAGCAACTTGGATGAGCTGCAAAAAGTATTCGACCAAAATAAACTTTTGTTCATTTGACAAATTGAATTTTTCCTTTGCCATGGATTTTACCTGGACGATGGATTTTACACACACACACACTATGTTGTTTAGGCGATTGATTGGTCGATAGTGTCTTAACTGACCAAAACTTGTAAACGGTAAATAGTCACATTTTTAGATAAGGCTTTTTCACTTTCAAGCTCTTTACATCATGGATCCACTCACTTACATAAACACACCAGTGTACGCAGACACTAGGGGTTAGGTGGGTTAAGTGTCTTGCCCAAGGACACAACAGCAGCATTCATCTGCAGGTGAGTGGATATGACCACTGTACCGATGATGTTTATGTTGAGAGTGAGATTTGAACTGCCAACCTCTAGATCAGTGGACAAAGTGGTCAGGTAACTAACAGAGTTTTTGCCACACCCTTTTTTTAGTTACCTAATTGATCAGCAGGATATATCTTTACTCTTCAGTGGACTACAGCCCCAGTAAAATGAGAAACAAAATGAGGTGATTTTTATTACAAAGATGCATCCAAGTGAGGAAGTTCATTTGGAGTCTCTTGTTCTGTGCTGATCAATAATTCAGATGTTACAGATGCACAAAAGTAGGTTCAACCATCAAAGTATAGAGCCTGGTTCTGCACTCACAGACTGGAGGAGTTCACAACAATAACATTACATTTGAATACTTTTTATGATAGCAAAGGTTTATATTTAGGGCTAGTATTACAGACAAAATGATAATGGGAGGAGTAGTTTTTGAAATCCAAATTTGTTTCGTTTTTTGTTCATGTAAGAGAAAAACTTGGACATCCCCATTTTTTTGGAGGTTGGTAATAATAAAATTGTGAAAGTGCGTAATTAAGGAAAATTGTTATGCAAAGATCACTCATGACTAACATGTGAGTCAGTATAGTCACATTTACTTTGTTTTTGGTCATTTTTAAGCAGATTTTCTTTTATTTTAGCTAAACAAATGACAATCTATGCCTCTCTTTACTGTTAGCACGGTCAGATTGGTCAAAAATAGGGACACCTAGTTGACATTTACTGTATAAAACTGGGACAAATCACAGGTTTTAGATAAATCCACTGGGACCTGGGACACAAAAGTGGAACAGTTTTATATAAATAGGGATGTCTGGTTACCCTGATAAATATTATTAGGTATATTATTATTATAAGGTATATTACCTTATAAATTGTATTAGGTGGTCGGCATACATACGCTGTTTGCTTCAACCTAATCCTTTTGAGCATTGTGCTTCTTTTGCTCTGTTTTGTTTTTGCTTACACCTTTATCCATCCATCTTCTTCCGCTTATCCGGGGCCGGGTCGCGGGGGCAGCAGTCTAAGCAGGGGCTCTCAAGCTTCCCTCTCCCCAGCCACTTCCTCCAGCTCCTCCAGACAGACCCCGAGGCATTCCCAGGCCAGCCGAGAGACATAGTTCCTCCAGTGTGTCCTGGATCTTCCCCGGGGCCTCCTACCGGTGGGACATGTCCGGAACACCTCCCGAGGGAGGCGTCCAGGAGGCATCCGGACCAGATGCCCGAGCCACCTCAGCTGGCTCCTCTCGATTTGGAGGAGCAGCGACTCTACTCTGAGCTCCTCCCGTGTGACCGAGCTCCTCACCCTATTTCTAAGGGAGCGCCCGGCCACTCTGCGGAGGAAACTCATTTCGGCCGCTTGTATCCGCGATCTCGTTCTTTCGGTCATTACCCAGAGCTCATGACCATAGGTGAGGGTAGGAACGTAGATTGAGGTAAATTGAGAGCTTCGCCTTTCGGCTCTGCTCCCTCTTCACCACAACGGTCCGATACAGCGACCGCATCACTGCCGACGCCGCACCGTCACGCTCCATCCTCCCCTCACTCGTGAACAAGACCCCAATCATACTTGAACTCCTCCACTTGAGGCAGAGACTCCCCACCCACCCGGAGACGGCAATCCACCTTTTTCCGGTGGAGAACCATGGCCTCGGATTTGGAACAGCTGATCCTCATCCCAGCCGCTTCACCCTCGGCTGCAAACCGCCCCAGTGCTGCAGGTCCTGGTTCAATGAAGCCAACAGGACAACATCATCCGCAAAAAGCAGAGATGAGATCCTGTGGTCCCCGAACTGGACACCCTCCGGCCCCTGGCTGCGCCTATAAATTCTGTCCATAAATACAATGAACAGAACCGGTGACAAAGGGCAGCCCTGACGGAGTCCAACATGCACCGGGAACAGGTCTGACTTACTGCCGGCAATGCGAACACAGCTCCTGCTCCGGTCATACAGGGACCGGACAGCCCTTAGCAAAGGGGCCCGGACCCCATACTCCCGGAGCACCCTTCCACAGGGCACCATGACGGACACGGTCGAATGCCTTCTCCAGGTCCACAAAACACATGTGGACTGGTTGGGCAAACTCCCATGAACCCTCGAGCACCCGATGGAGGGTGTAGAGCTGGTCCAGTGTTCCACGACCAGGCCGAAAACCACACTGCTCCTCTTGGATCCGAGGTTCGACTATCGGCCGAACTCTCCTGTCCAGTACTCTGGCATAGACTTTACCAGGGAGGCTGAGGAGTGTGATTCCCCTGTAGTTGGAACACACCATCCAGTCCCCCTTCTTATACAGAGGGAGCACCACCCCGGTCTGCCAGTCCAGAGGTGCTGTTCCCGACTGCCACGCCATGTTGCAGAGACGTGTCAGCCAAGACAGCCCGACACCATCCAGAGACTTAAGATACTCAGGACGTATCTCATCCACCCCGGAGCCTTGCCTCCAAAGAGCTTGCCAACCACCTCAGTGACTTCAGCCAGGGTGATGGACAAGTCCACCTCCGAGTCCCCAGCTTCTGCTTCCTCCTTGGACGTGACAGTGGGATTGAGGAGCTCCCCAAACTATTCCTTCCGGTGTCCGGCAACATCCTCAGTCGAGGTCAGCAGCTCTCCCCCGCGTTGTTGGTGTTGGTGAAGCCCTGCTTCCCCCTTCCAAGAGGTCAGATGGTTTGCCAGAATTTCCTTGGGGCCGTCTGATAGTCCTCCTCCATGACCTCCCCGAACTCGTCCCATCCCAGAGTTTTTGCCTCTGCAACTGCCCGGGCTGCAGCACACTTGGTCCGCCGGTACCCAACATCTGCCTCTGGAGGTCCTTCAGCCAGCAAGGCCTGATAGGACTCCTTCTTCAGCCTGATGGAATCCCTTACTTCTGCTGTCCACCACCGGGTTCGGGGATTTCCGCCGCAACAGGCACCGCAGACCTTACGGCCACAGCTACGAACGGCTTCATCGACAATGGAGGCCGAGAACGATGCCCATTCGGGCTCCGTGTCCCCAGTCCCCAGCACTGGGGGCTTACACTTTTATGTTTTATTTTATTATGCTCAAATAAACACACTGATGCTGTTGAAATAGGGATGTCTGGTTACCCTAATTTGGCTCCAGTATTGTAAAAGACCCAAATGGGACTACTGTGAACTGTCTGTATTATAATTATAAAGCGGTTTCATCAACTGTGAACCAGAAAGTGATGAAAAAATGAATAAGAGTTGTGTTTTCATGGTTTTCAACAGTGGTAAAATCATACCAAATAAAGTTGAACAGGAAGCTAAACGTACCTTTTAAGGGCTCATAGGTTGCTATTTTCAGATCTGTGTTATAATGCCATTTCTCACCATGCCTCAACCGCCCTCGCCTCCCCTCCAGCGAATCACAGCTCACTTATACCACGCCTCAATTTCCCAGAAGCCTATTTGTAGCAGCCTATCCCAGCAACCCAGTTTGTCCCGAATAACTCGACCCCACCCTCCCAACTGATCTGTTCACTTCCAGACATAAGACGCCTACGAGGAGGTTCCTGTTCCTGCTGGGCCATGTGAAGATTGAGACGGAACCCCCACCCTGAGTCTCAACCCAGCCGCCCCACCTCATCTCCATAGAATAAAGTCTTTTCTTTTCGCACGTGTTGTTGGTGTGGTCCTTGCTAGTGAATATACCTGGAGTTGTGTTTTGTTTCATTCACACATGTTTAACACACAAACGCTGCATATTTAGACTCTTCTTCTCTTCTTTCTTCTCTCTTCTCTCAAATTGAAAACACACTGTTCCACCTTGTGATGTCATGTGGTAATACAGGAAAGTGCTCCACTGTGTTTCTAAACTCCACACATGTTCATTAGAATCATTTGGATCATTTCAGCTCTGGAATTGCCCATCTTTACTGAGCTGAAGTTTAAACATAGCTGTTAACTTGAAAACTATGCACAACATGACATCACAAGGTGGATGTTGAGTATTTTGAGCTATGGAGATGTAGACTAATGAAGGATTACTCAAACATGTGTCAATGAAACAAAACACAGCACCAGATATGTTTTTAAAGAGGTAACAACATTCTAACATGACTTAAAGCTGGCAAAGGAGAATTCAGTATGTCGACTGGACAAAGTTTATTTAGTCAAATACGTGTCACAGCTCATCCAAGCTGCTTTTTCAGTTGTGGTCAGCATGAAGGACACTGCCTTAAATCTGCCTACAAGGGGAGAAGTTAGCTACTAAGAAATTACTCCAAAACTAATACCCTACTTGTTTACAGTTTCTGTTGTTCGCTCAGCCTATTGAAATTGAAATTGGCCTGAGTGTGGGGCAGAATCACATTTAGTATGACCCCACACCTAATTCTCCTTTGCCATGGATTCTACCTGGACGACTGAGGGATTTTATACACATGGCTTAAAACTCAGATTTTGCATAATATACATTTAAAGGTGGAGCATTCCACCTCTGTGGGGTATGAATTCATAACACACAACATATTTAGATCAGTGTTACCTTTTATTGTGTTGAAAATGTGTGTTCACAGAAAACAGCATATTTTTTACAACATATTATCTGCACTATTCTGTTATACTCTTGTAATTGTGTAATTTTTTGTGTTACATTAGAGTTTATTGTTTTCTACTTTTATTTATTACATGGTTAGTAGTGTTTGTTTCACTCCAACTACCGCAGCAATTTCCTAATATTGTGAACCTGTTCACTCATACAACAATACGCCTTTCTGATTCTGATATTAAATATATTAAACTGTTAATAACCCAACCAAAAACATGCACTGTAGGTGTCAAAGTGGTGTGTGTGAGTGTTGGTGGTAGCTTACAACCACTGGGTCTGGGGTCAATGAACAATGCTCTGTTAATAATGCTCTGTAAAGTGTCTTTGAGGACATGTGTCTGTGAAAAAGCGCTATAGCTGTTGTTTATGGCGACCTTAGATGTCCAGAAAGGCACCAAATAAATAAAATGCATTATTATTATCATTATTATTATTCTTATAACTCCGTTTGCTCACTGCACTAAGTCACACACCCTTCAGAGCGCTATCACTACACAATCAGCTAATGAAACGACTACGTATCGCATCAGGATTGTGAAGTTATTGTGTATTATATTATATCCTGCTTTTGTGTAGTTATGAAAAAATGGTATAAACTTGTATAAACTGACAAGGAGAGTTCCAATAGGGTCCGGGAGAGATCTCTAAATTACTCAAACATGCATAGGTGACATCTTAAAAGTCCTGTATTACACAAATACACAAATACATGTTATAATGTTGTTACCTCCTCAAAGCAGACCTGGAGTTGTGCTTTGTTTCATTCTCACGTGTTTGATTAACTTTGTATTATTAAAAAGTCTACATCTCCAAAGCTAAAAATGCTCTGTTCCACTTTGTGATGTCATGTAGTGGTAATTAACAGCTACTTTTTACCTTTTGTTCAGTAGAGATCAGTATTTCCAGCTCTGATATTGTCCAAATGATTCTAGTGAAGAGGCAGGGGAGCACTTTCTACATTACCACGTGACATCACAAGGTAAAACAGAGCGTTTTCCTCAGGGTTTGTGTGTTAAACGTGTGCAAATGAAAAAAATAAAAATAAAAAACACAACTCCAGGTATGTTTCTAATGAGGAAACCACAGTAAACCATATGCAGCCCTTTAAAACCTCTTCAGGCGTGTTTCTAATGAGGGAACTATGTTTTAACCTGGTCGACAGCTTGCATAATGCCCCTCTTGCAGCATCAGAGCTCTAATCTCTCCCCTCTTTATTATTTCATGTGATCCTCCCTTGCTGTTCTCAGCTGTGGCAGACCGTTAGCAGCAGGTAAACCAATTAGTCTCCTCCAATGTCTAATCAGGTTTATTAAGGACCATAAAGCAGGACTTGAGCTGCTCCGGAGACTGGATTTGGAAGCACACACAGCTAGTCTGCTGCTATTCTGGGCGTCCAAAAGAAGTAGTAAAGGTTAACCAAAGACAGAAGCAAAAGTACAATATAAAAGGAACAGTTTGGAGACACTTAAACAAAACACAAAACAGATACAAAACAATTATTAGAACTCCAGACTATCCATGTGAATGTTGATAGAATAATGTTAGAAGTAAGACCAACCTTGCATATGAAGGATTTATGTCTGCGCAGCATTGAGTTGTACTTCCTCATAGAAAGCTTGGCAGCGGCGGACTGATATATGAGAAAATAGTCCCTCAACGTGACTATTCCTGCGATGCAAGGTTAATTTTATTTCAAACATTATTCTATTATGTTTATTATTCACAGACATTTACATCGATAGTCTGGCGTAATAAATAACTTTCTTCGGGTGCTTTATGAAGTGGGTAAAACTGTTTTTAGTGTCTATGTCCAAAATTCCAAACTGTCCCTTTAAGTCCATTTTTTAGGTATCTATCATCATCATGAGGTGTCTTGTCTGGAACAGGCATTGACGGCCATGGCTCTCCATCTGTCTCTTTCATTCGAGGCATTCATGAATTGGTTGTTGTTTAGTGCCTTTGCTGTTGCCCAGTTGTTTAACCTGTCTGCATAGGTTTCTCGCTGTCGACCTCTACTTCTTCTCCTCGATCTTTCCTGTCATGCTGAGATGTTCCAATCCACCTTTTCTGTAGACATGGGCCATGAATTTATACTTTATCTATCTATACTTTGCTTAAAAGGTGCATAACTTTTCTGGTGGAGGGTCCGTAAAATGCTTTTCTCCCTGAAGATGTGATTGCTTTTTTAAACAACTTAAAATAAGAAATAAAATCAATGTTGCTTGAATTAAGAAAAAAGCACTTATTCCACTGGCAGATAATTTCACTTGTCAAGATCAATCGACTCAAATCAAGTAAAATGTTCTTAATTTAAGTCATTTTAACTTACTGTATTTTCCGGACTATAGAGCGCACCGGTAAATAAGCCGCATCCACTAATTAAAAAAAAAAATTAAGAAAAAAGTTATTCAAGCCGCAACCGGGCTATAAGCTGCTGATATTTATCTGTTGAAAAATGAGATATTTACTGCATATACAGAACGATTTTGTACTGTAAATGTACATTTATGTACCTGTCCGAACAGTGCCTTTTAACACAGCAGCAACTGTGCTGATTAAAACGGGTCAAAAACAGAAAAGAACCGGTAATTGATTTACCTTCATTTCTCCTGTGCAGTGAAACCACAAGTCACTTTAATCATCTCTGCTGAAATTGACGCCGAGCTTATGTGCAGCAGCACAGTAGAGGTCTGCGCCTGACACAATTTTCCCACTACCGCCCGTGCCCGCATCGTGCGGTCACGATCCCGCCCGCGCCCGCAATAAGCTTTCAGAATGTTCTTTCAGATGCTCTTATTACATCCATGATCCCGCGCTGCACTGTTTTGTGTTGGTCCCGCGGGTGCAGGGCTCTACAGCGGTTTCCTTCCTGGAGCAAGATCGATGCCTTCAACTTAAAACTTGCCTCATACAAACTCCTTCGTGTGCTTTTCATGATGAAGGGGTGAGGATTTGAAAATAATTACCAGTTAGTAATTTGTCGTGTGTGTTATATCTGCTAAATAAAAAGTAGCGTATTCTTCTTAGCATTCATTTTCCATCTATCTTGTTTTTGAAATTCCGGTTAGAGCGCCCCTAGCGGTGGAAGAAAAATCCACAGATTAGCCGCTCCGTTCTAAAAGCCACATGGTTCAAAGCCTGGGAAAAAAGTAGCGGCTTATAGTCCGGAAAATACGGTACCTAGATATTGTTTTTTCCAGTATAGAAACCAATTCAGACAAAGTTACAGGTCAAATCTGTGGATATTCACAGTCACAGTCTGAATTCACAGTCTGAATGTACAGTAGGTATTTTTGAGCTGTAAAACCACTTGTAAACCCACTTGTAATATAATAAATCTAAGGTAGAGCTGTTTAATGTCATACTGTGGAACATTCCAGTCAAAGCAATGATATATCCATAGAAACAAGCAGGTGACAGTCTTCCACCAAAAAAGTTAGAGTGCAACTTCAAGTAAATTTCAAGTAAAAAGTACTTTTCTTGATGTTTTGAAACCTGCTGAAATGGCTGGGACTTATTTTTAGCACATTTAATTTGAGTTAATGTTCCAACTTTGAGCAAACCAAATACACAAAAACAGCTAGAAAAATGAAGAAATCAATTGAATCACTTAAAATCTACTTAATTCTTTATCAAAATCATCACATTTGATGCTTTAATTTACAAAAAAAAATCTCTGCACAATACTTTTCCCTTATACTTTTAAAGTGCATTTTTAAGCAGGTACTTCAATACTTTTACTTAAGTTGTTTTTTATGTGACTTTTACATTTACTTGAGTGATCTTTTGCCCTGTATCTGTACCTTTACATTACATAATTGAGGACTGCATCCACTGTCCTGTCGATTTGAGCTCCCTATCGCAACTGTCCATGCGCACAACCCCCAAGCACTGTTCCAGTTTAAATGCCATTGATTTGAGCTCCTGAGGCAGAAGTGAAGCAACAAGTAATATTTTAAAAGTGTAGTGCTTTTATTGTATGTTTTGACCAGTTACGTCTGTAAGCATTGACTTGTGTGTGGTATATTTGCAGCAGAATACCTACGTTAGATGATTTTACAGTTTGGATTTAATATTTGATTAAATCATGCATTTTCATTGCATTGTATTTTATTTTGTTTCCATGTGTAGAAAAAGTTGTAACTTTATTTAGAAAGGCGCTGTTGAATTTTGCATAACTATATAAAGTGTGATCACTGTGTGCAAACAGCATCAAACCTGCTGTCTCGACTCCAAAGAAATATGTAGTAAAACTGGGGAGATTTGCTTTATTGGATCTAGACAACTGTAAATGGAAAAACATAAGGTCGCTTATTTCAACAAGGGAGCGTGAATCGGTAGACGTCACTGTCGATTTAGGCTCCGGGTAGCTCATTTCGACAGAACACCACCACTGTTACGATATAGATCTAGATTTGTTGTAAACTGATATGTTCTAATTTTTGTCATTCTGAAACCCATGGAAAGGTCGCGTTCTGTCAAAATTTTGCAAAGGACATTGAAAAATAATAATAAAATACACACCAAATAAAGTCCCCAGAAGTTGTACCAATGAAGCTTGTCCATAAGGTTTATTAGGGGCTTTTGAACCAGGACAATACTGCTCTGGATACATGAGGACACATACAGATAGTCTGGTGGTAGTAGGTTGCGTTCACGTTCTTAAACTGATTTTGTCCAGAGAATTGTTGTTCAGAAAATGATATGAGCGACTTATATCATGTGGACAGGTCCGGTAACATGGTATAAGCCAGAGTGATTTGTGTAGCACTCTGAGTTCTACACGTTTTCAGTCTGGGGTGGCTCTAGCTTGAAAGTGAACAGGTCAATCAAATTCTCCAAGCACGTCAGTCGAAGAGTCACATCAGAAATCCAACTTTTGTTCCATCCAGTTGAGAGATCTTTCTTGTCCATAAATGCACAAAGTGATTACCTTCTGCCCATTTTTCACAAACAAAATAATATCTATGTCTGCTAAATGTTGTCCATTCACTACTGTCGGCGTTGCCATGTTGGTTTCAGTTCGTTTGGGCGCTTTACAATGCTGATCTGTGTTTGGACGCTCATTGAGTGGCTCGAGCTCAAACACAAACACCAGGTTCAAGATAGATCCTTATGAGTTGGTTTGTCAAAAGAAAATCTGATACTAATCGATAATAAAACTAGATACTCATTTGAGCAGGTATTGATAATTTCAAAAATCACATTCACAGGATAAAGTGAACCTTGAATAGCTTTAAAATGATCTTGAGCTGTATCAGAACCCATGGACCACTACCTACCTGGGTGATACAGATGTAAGAACAGATGGTAATATAAAAGAAAGTACTATGATTTAATGTCAGAGATCACATTCTATTGCCTGAAGAGTATTATTAATTATCAGTGTGGTATTGGAATCAGTATCTACTGTGGAATTCATCTTTCTGTCCAAGATACAAAAAAAGTCGCCACCTGGTTTTAACTAAGGCCCCGTGCACACTAGTACATATTCAAGTTATTTTCATTACAGATGCAGTGTTCGTCCACACTAATCCGATAGAAAACGGTTCATGTGTGGACACATGAAAACGATGAAAACACTGATATACTGATGTCGGGGCTCTAGCTGCTGTTTTTATTGGACCACGTCACTGTGACTTGCGCCTTCCTGATTCTCATTGGTCCACGAAAAGACTGTTTTCACACTTGCCATCTTCCTCGGCTCGAAATCAGCTGCTGCAACTTCCATAGAACTACTGCAACTTCAGACAGCCTAGCCTCACTGTTTGAGGCAGTGATACAGTGATTCATTTCAGTGTTAATGTTCGATGAGCAAATAGGTACGAAGTTGCTGCAGTTGGTCAGGTCTATGTTTTCAATTCAATTGAGCCCGATGAATCCTGGCATTGTCATCTTGGAATATGCCCCATGCCATCAGGGAAGAAAAAATCCACTGTTGTAATAACCTGGTCCTTCAGTATATTCAGGTTCAGCTGAGCTCATTCTTTGAGCACACACTGCTGCTGAACCTGGACCTGACCAACTGCAGCAACCTCGTACCTATTTGCTTAGTTAAATCCAGGTGACGACTTTTTTTTTGGTCAGGCAGTGTAGTAAACAAGATCAAAACAGCTGCATGACCCATTCTCCTTTTTAATTTTGAACTCCAGCCTCTTAAAGGTGAACTGTGTAACATTTCTGCTGGAGGTTACACTACTTTGCCTGGAATGTATCACAGTATGATATCAACCTTGCATTTACTTCATTACAGGCTGAAAGAAATGTCTTCAAAAATATGCATTCAATCTACTGAATTCAAACTGAAAAGTGTTAAATTCACAATGTCGGTGTTGTTGTGAGAAGAGTAAAGAAAATGCAGATATGTGTGAACACAATCAAGAGGTGTTTGAACTCTGACAGTGTTGTAGATTAAAATAAGCAGTTGTTGATCCTGTGTTGGCACTAAACACTAATACTACTAATACTACATCAGTGTTAGACTTTTATCTTGTTTATCTTCTGACTTTTATCCAGCCAGGAAAGCTACAGATGGCGGCAATTACACATGCGAGCTGGACTGAGCTGGGAGCAGTGCACGTGTAAGCAGATTTAAGATTGAACTTTTGAAATGTTTTGGTAGTTTCTTTCTTCGTATAATACTGTGAAATGATAGTTGTAAAATTTTTGCATTGACTCCAGTTGGTGAAGACTACTAGCACTATTTGTACTATATATACTATAAAGTGTTAAAACCTTTCTATATAGTGTTATTAGTCTTACACTGTACATTTGTGTAAAAAAAACACATCTTAATCAGTGTCATATTCAACTACGAGGAGTGTTGTTACATCACTTTAGCCTTCAACCCCTTGAAAAGTTTAATTCTAGTCTGGAGCCGATGTGAAATTGTGTTGAAATTGAGTTGTGATAAACTCTGACTGTTGTCTGACTGTGCTGTATGTGTGAGTGTAACTGTGTTTTTAAGATGCGCCCAGTGAATCCAAAACAAATTTCTCTTTTGAGACAATAAAGTTTATTGTACCTTATCTTAATCGTATGACCTGTAACTACCTCCATGAAGTTGCCCCCCATCAAACTCAAACCTACACAAAAACTATGTCAGTCGTTTGTGCTGTTTTGTGCTGGAAAAAGTTTTGTTTACGCTGCTTTAATTTTGGAGAAATTATCGATTCTTTTATATTTTATTCTAATTGGGGTCAGCACCACAGGAAGCTTCAAAATGCTCTAAAACGTCCAAAATGGTGTCAATCATTTGTTGCTTCGTTTGTGCTGTTTTGTGCTGCAAAAAGTTTTGTTTGTGCAGTTCTGGTAAGAACTGCAAAACAAAACTGGTTCTGGTTCTTAGGAGTTTTATTTTTGGCCAATGACGTCGTCCAGCGCCTCAAAATGTTAAAAAGCCTCAAAACAGGCAGAAAATGTTTGAAAATGTGACAATTTTCATTTGTGCGAGTTTATTTCTAAAATTATTCATTATTATTTCTGCTGTAATTATAGGACGTCATTTCCGCTCAGCTTTAGCAAAACTCCGCAAAACTAGTGGCGATAAACAATCTCAGGCTGCAGAAAAGTCTGTAACAGTCTTTAGTAATTTGCTTTTGATTCATATTTTATGACAATACAGACTTTTCCACAACCTGAGATCGTTTATCTTCAGTAGTTTTCCAGAGTTTGTCGCCGTCAGCTGAGCTTGTTTTGAAGCTATTTCACTTTTTGAGGGGCTGGATGACGTCACTGGCCGAAAATAAATCTGCAAATATCTGAAGAAGCATAATAACACAAAGGAAACCTTTTGCAGCACAATCAAAGCACAAACGATTGACTCCATTTTGGACGTTTTAGAGCATTTTGAAGCTTCCTGGGGGCTGACCCCAATTTGACCTATAAAAGAATCGTTAATTTCGCCAAAACCTTTTGCAGCACAAACGAAGCACAAACTATTGACGTAGTTTTTGTGTAGGTTTGAGTTTGATGGGGGCCAACTTCATGCAGGTCTTTTAACTTGGCTGACACCTGATTGTCTCTATGGATATAAGTTGAAGTTGAAGCCTTACTGCAAACCATTCCAGGCAAAGCAATAACATCTTCAGGACAACAAGCATGTGACCGACCTGTGAACATGTGAACGCAACCTACACATAGAGGCAGTATAGTGACAAAAGTGAACAGTACTTTTTCCACCACACAGTATATATACCTTTCAAATTCAAATCTCTCTATATCGCATTGAACTCACCTGTAGATCAGCAGTCTGTTTGTTACACAGGTGATCAATGCCACAACTGTCAGCTCTGTTCTCCAGCGTCATGCGTCAGGTTTGTCATTGTTCGTCGGAATGAGAAAGCCACACAAAAGCCCCTTCTTGTTCTGTACATTCAGAGGATGTCAGCATGTTTCTCACGGTCTATTCAAGTCCATGTGCGATGATTCCTTTATTATACAGCGACAACACGTCATGGAGAAGTCTCTGAGTCCTTTATGCGAGCCGGGTTTGAGATGGCATCACGACAATCTATAGGCATGTACAGTTTAAATGAGAAGTTGCTAATAAACAGATTTCGGATGCGGTTTGCTGAATAGAGTAATATAGCTGTAATCTTTTAGCTGTTTAGTTCATTAATCGCACCGCCGACCTGTGAGTCTGTGAATAAACATTAGAAGGTATTTATTTGTTAAAAGACAAATTAAACTCATGAATCACAGGTTTAATCTTTCTCAGAATAAATTCATTATGTCCAAGTACTTTTTTCCGTACAAATAGTTGGTTTTTGCATGATAAATAGAGAAACAGAATAGTGTTTTTGCCACGCCAGTTTTTAGTCGACTACAGCCCGATAAAGCAAAATAATGGACCTTGTCACCAACATAGAAGATTTATTTTACTATTCAATGGATATACATCACATCACACCTATTTTATCCTCATTGCACTGGCTTCCCATTCATTTTAGAGTTCATTTTAAAATTTTCACTTCATGGACGGGCCCCAACGTACATCTCGGACCTAATTTTTTCCTACACTTCTTCGCGCTCTGAGGTCTGAGGGCTTCAACTTTTCGTCCCAAAAACAAGGCTCAGGACTCGTGCCTTTTCTGTGGTTGGCCTAAAACTTTGGAATGTTCTTCCTCCTCGCATTAAGAGCGCCCCCTTCAGTTGATTCTTTTAAGTCTCATTTAAAAACACACTTTTACTCACCAGCTTTTAACACGGTGTGGGAATTGTGTGCTCCTCTGACTGTCTTTTATTGATTTTATTTGTTAGTTTTCTATTTGCTAATTTAGTATTTTAAGGTTTTTTACTGACTTGCTTTTTATTTATTTTACGCTTTACTCTGTGCAGCACTTTGGAGACTTTGTGTTGGGGAAATGTGCTATACAAATAAAATTGGATTGGATATAACATTATGGCAGATTTTTTTTTCAATTTTACATAGAATTGATTTTCTCGCTTTTGCCTGTAATGATACCACTTAAATTTGCTGTACCCAAATTGCTCTTACAGAAAATGACACATTTTGGTTTTCCTCTCCAAAAGTAAATTGTAAAGGCAGAATTTTGTGACAAAAATCAGACTGTATCTTCATCTGATTGGAAAACGTTTTAGCTGTTGCAGTGGTTCTCTTTTTCACACCTAAGAAAATATTTCTCTACCAGGTCTAAAACAGGACTATTCCAGGTCTAAACTAGGATTAAACCAGGTCTAAAACAGGACTATTCCAGGTCTAAACTAGGATTAAACCAGGTCTAAACTGGACGACACTACTGCTGGGGAGGGTTTGAACCAGGATTAACCCAAAGGAAGTCCTTGTTGATTTCGAGAACCACCAATGTGTTGCAAACTTGTAAGAACGAGCCGCGGGAATCAGTATTTGACACTTTTGGATGAGAGTTGATTGACAGTGCATTGGTAGTCCACCCTGTTTTACTTTTGCATCTGAAAAAGTTGTTCTAACATTGTGCAAGAGGCCTAAAAATGCATAAATGTGAATACTAATGCCAAAGGGTTTGTATGAGCTATAGGTAATTGTTAGATGCATTAACTCCTATATTACTACTTCTTCTTTTGCAGTTTGAAAATCAGGCACTCCAACTTTAATTTGTTTTGTATTGACAAGAACATAAAGGTCTCTGATTCTGCTTTTTATAGAACTCAGAACAGTTTTTATAGAGCTCAGAACAATTTAGGAAACAGTATTACGAAATTAATGATATGGCCTTCTTACAAAAGATAAAAAAAAAGGAAAATACCCAAATGTGACTCTTTATGTTACAGACAAGTTCCATGATTCTGCCGAAGCTACTTTATTTAGTTACCCTCTATGGAAAATAACTTTTTATGTTACTCATTACTTTGGTAGCTTCAGTAACTTTTTGGTGGTAAACTCCATCTAAGGCTAAGACCAGCACGAGACTGATAGTCGACAAGTACCATAGGGAACGTTGAAAAGAACCCTCCGGCTGTTTTTCAGCTCCGCCCACCATGACCTCGCCACTTCCTGGGGCCATGGAATCAGAGCCACTGCGCAGGCGGGGACGGGGCCCACTGCTCCCGACACGACTGTCAAAGTAACGTTGCGCGAATTGAAAACTAAATTACATTTTGTTACCAAATTTTCGGTAGTAGTGCGTTAGTTAGTTAGTAGTGCACTATTTTTACAAGAAAAAAAGTTCTTAAGTTTTTTGGGTATTGGATTCCGCTGTATTTACCCATCCATCTTTGATGTATCCAAGTTTGTGTAAAGCTCACAGTATCTACACCCATACTGAGAACATACATAGAATACGTAGAATCCTGAAGCGTTCCCCGACCTCAGAAAGACATAGTCAATAAGCAAGGTGGTCATGAGACGTGGCTCTACGTCGAGCTCCTCACTGGGAGTAATTTCAGTCACTTGCGAGTGCCTATGTAACTTGTCTGGAGGAGGGTTTGCCACCTGCTCGACCACATGGAGATGTTATTACTGTGCTATGACTTTTTAATATTAAAAACATAAAAATAAAAAAACTTCCTTGGACACAAGAAGGTGATGCTACCACCAAGTTACAGGTCAGTTCTGTGGAGAGGCAGGCCCACTCACAGTAAGAATGCATTGTTTTTTACAATAAATACACGTATAATTTAATAAATGCAAACTAGATATGTTTAATGCCATACTGTTCAACATTCCAGCCAAAGCAATAACATCTCCATGGATACAAGCAGGTCCTTCACCAGAAAAGTTACAGTGGATCTTTAACCCTTCTAGACTGACGGTATCATATACGATACCTGGGCATATGTTTTATATAACCATGCCTTTCCAACCATAAAAGATAGAAATATCAGGAAAACGAGTGTCCAATAGGAACTTTGTTTTCTGCCAAACGCATGAGCTCCGTCCATTTTGATTAGCCAAAACTTTGCCAAAGAGTGAAGTGAGTCAAGGTGGCCGATGCTCTGAGCATCTGTGTTCATAACAACTGAAAAAGCCGCTCTAAGTGCAGTTATTTCTCAAATAAATGGAAAATTACACATCTTAGTCTGTGTAATTGTGCATCTCTTGTTATTTTTATTTGAAAGGTTTGTAAAATGTAATAAACACCATGGAAATGCATTACAAGTGATGTGGCCCTTTTATTTATTTAATTTTTTTTTTGAGGGCAATAAGGATATTTTTAGTTATATCTGTCAAGTCTGTAAGTAAGACATGATATATTACACTTTTGTAGACAAGACCCTAAATTAAGCATTTTTTATGTCCAAAAAGTTTTTTTTTACATGTTTGCTGTGTGTTTTGTACAAAAGACTGTGAATTGTATTTTCCGCTTTATAGCTTTTAAGCCCTATAGATTTAATTCCATATGGCACAACTACAGCAGCAGATTGTGAAATAACAGGTTGTACTGAATAAAGGATGTATAATTCTTCATTAGGGGGTAAGAGGGGGAGTTAAAATAGCAAAATAGGGAAAAAAAATCCAGGCAAGGCCAAATGTACTTGCCCTTAGGCCTGGAAGAGTTAAATTCTGTATCTTGTTGCAGTTACACCGTCATGAACCATCTCAACAAAACACTGGAGGATTACATAATGTCGTGATGTCATCTGTAACCATAGCGATAACCCAATCTATTTTACAAAGGGAACACCATGAACCCAGAGAAGGTGGAGTACTGCCATCCGCCCACCAGGTTCCCCTTCTCCAGTTTGAGGTACACTTTGTCCTCCTTCTCCAGAAACAGCAGCACTCCGTTTGTGGCGGCTTCACGCGTCACGTCTTTGTCTCCGGCGAACGCAGAGATCACAGGCCTGCCGTTCAGCATCAGGTTCACCTGCACACAACCACGTTAGTCCGTTTGATTTAACCAGGGAGCTCCCACTCAGATTATTCCATTCTTTTTCAAGTGAGTCCTGGCCAAAAGGAAGCACAGATCAAACTGTACAGCAGGATATATTTAGACAATCACAGGAATTTAATATGAAAATACTAACAAACCACAGACATTTTTTGGCTACTTGATGGTGCAGTGGAGCAAATGCAGCACCTCGAAGCATCGGCTCAGGAGTCAGGCAATTGGATGGCACGCTTCAGTGCTTCATGGGGCTTAACCTCACCATCACTAGTTTTAGGAGCACATATCCAAGTGGCCTGGGTTGCCTTTGAAAATATCTGATCTATGTTGTTCAGACAGTTATTAAAAGATCAGATACAGGTCACATAGGGGCGAAAAAATCGGATTTGGGTCACTTCAGGCTGCAGTCTGAACATAGCTTAAATTAGAATTTAATCTGAGCTTCATTTCAACACAATCTGACCAGACAGAAGTGATTTAGTTGAAACTACAACAGAGCTGAGCTGATTTTTACTGTTAAAGCGTTAGCCAACAGGTTTTCAGTCAGTCACTCCCACTTTTTTTGTTGAAAACACCAAAACAGGACCATAAACACTCACACTGAGCACAGGTTCCTGAAAATGTGCTGTTTAAATCCATTTAGTATTGCTTTCACATTATTTTAAAACTTTTTCTTGCCAGTGTTTGCTCATGTTGCATTGTGCCATCATGGTAACAGATGAACATTCTGCCATACACACGCATGTAGAAAACCCCCAGCGTGATGTCACTGTGAAGCAATTGGAGCCGGTTCTTTTAGTTTCCAGTCCTTTTGTAAATGATTCCTGGATGACGGTGCAGAACACTGAGACGCTGCTTTACCAGGATGAGGCAGGACTCTGGAAGTGGGACTTTTTTAATGTTTAGAAAAGTTTGGATCTATTTGGTTAGTCTACAGTTTAGTTTTTTCAACAATTCTTCAGTGCAGTTTACTTACTTGGGAGTTTAGAGGAGATTAGAAATACCTTGAGGTTCTAATCTGTAGTCAGGACCAACGTATCAAATCAAGCATGAATTTAGGTTTCTCCTTTTTGCAGTTTTACAGAGCCCTCAGCAGACTCCACTAGGATCTGGAACTGGACCAGATTTTTCAATGATCCAGCTGCAGTCGCTAATTTTGTCTCTCATATGTGGAAGACTCCTCTCCAAACTTATCACAACATTCAGAACAAAATATAACACTTCTTTTACCGGAAAAAAGTCATAGTTTGATGCTTCGATTGTCAGTTCTGTAAAAATCAGCACACTTTCTCAGTCCTTTATGTAGATTTTTCTCCTTTTTTAACTGAGCATGTGTCTCTCTGATTGGTTAATGCACTTGTCAATCACACCCTCTGAAATCAAGGATACGTGATATAGCTCCAGATCCGTAAGTCTTTGTACAAAGTGAATTTTGGCCCTTTTTGAGCTGATTTTTCACTCATACGACTGTTTTTGGGTTCGGTACAAGTTTTGGCTCAATTGTGTGTCATGCTTCGTGTAGTAAACATGGAGTAACAAGAACCAATTAATACCTCACGACCAGCTCCCGATCGGTCGCAAGAATATCAAACCTGTTTGAAATCCAGTCGCCTCTCGTAAGGGTTTCACACTGCTGAAGTAGTTCCATGAGCCGATTTCCCAGAATCCACACCACATATGAGCAGACACAGAAGCAGCACAGACTGACAAGGCAACGCGTTTGTGTTTTTCCAGCATTCTCCACACCTTCCATGGTTTTCTACTTCTGTGGTTTTCTACTTCTGTGGTTTTCTACTTCTGTGGTTTTCTACTTCCGTAGTTTTCTACTTCTGTGGTTTTCTACTTCTGTGGTTTTCTACTTCTGTGGTTTTCTACTTCTGTGGTTTTCTACTTCTGTGGTTTTCTACTTCCGTAGTTTTCTACTTCTGTGGTTTTCTACTTCTGTGGTTTTCTACTTCTGTGGTTTTCTACTTCCGTAGTTTTCTACTTCTGTGGTTTTCTACTTCCGTAGTTTTCTACTTCCGTGGTTTACTACTTCTGTGGTTTACTACTTCTGTGGTTTTGTACGTCCGAAACAAGAACTCCACTCGTAATGTGGATGTACATTGTGAGAACATGAATCGTGAGCTGTGAACGTTTAAACCCTGAGATTTGGTCGTACAGTTTGAGCTGGAGCTGAGTGACATGAATGAAAATGTTGCACAATCTACGCCTGGTTTAAGTGATATCGTGTTGACGCAGACTAAATCAGGGCTAAACCAGACCAGACCACCTTCAGAATGCTCCAAATCCAATGCAGTATTGTTAACCCACTCACTCACTGTAAAGCGCTTTGTGTTGTATTTTTTTGTATGAAAAGCGCTCTATAAATAAAGTTTGATTGATTGTGCACCCCTTTAAAATAACCACACCCCTGTGACAAAAATGTACACTGGAAAAGAATACGATATTATTTTTATGATGTACAGATTTTTGTCCAACTTTTTTATATCAATATCTTCATTTACTTTTGCCCCTAATCCTACATACCAAAAAATGTCATTTTTTGACATTTTAACCTCTTAAATAGCAGTTTTGTATGTGAAAGTATCAAATTATGTGCATGAATTTTATTTTATTTTTTTTTAAATTCAAGTTATTTTAATTTGTTTCTGTTGGGAATATCAGAGGCTGGATCTGTCATAAAATAGTGCCAACACTGATTTGGACATTTTTTAGTTTTTGCACAAACTCCAATAGTCACACCTGTGGTCCTTTGTGATAAAAATGTACACCAGAAAAGAACACCACAATATTATTATGCAGTACAGATTTTTGTCCAACTTTTTTTTTTTATATCAATGCCTTCATTTACTTCTGGTCTAACCATAGATACCAAATAATACATCATATTTTGACATTTTAGATGAGGAATTTGCTTTTAAACTCCTATATTACGCAAAATTCCAGCCATTTTCTGCTTCATTCACACATGTCCACAGCTAAAATGATCCATATGATTCTAGTGAAGGTGTACGGAGTTTAAAAAGACAATCATTTTTATTTGTGAGAAGAACTCAGCCCAGATATGCAGGGTTTGTGTTAAACGTGTGTCTGTGATGAGGAAACAACATTCTAACATCGATCAGAAAATGGTTAACACTTTTTCCATCTAAATCTTTAAGTTAGGAGAAGAATTCCTAATAAAAGCTGGCGTTTTACCTGTATGGTTTGGCTCTGGTACACTTTGATGACGTGAAAGTTAAAACTGTACACTCCTTTTCTCGGAGACAGGAACACAGACTCAAACGTGAAGTAATTCCCAATGTTCACCAGGATCTGAAGAGAAAAACACAGCACAGTGATAACCACTAAAAACCCTGAGCGAAGCATTAATTATACATGGTCCAGAGGAGTAAAAGTCTCTGTTAGATCATTTAGTCAGGTTAGAGTACACTTTATGGTCCTGGTACAGCGGTCTCCAGTTAAATCTCCAGGGTTGCAAAACTGTGGTCCACAAAAAGCAACAGTGTTTTGTTTGTGCTAAATAAATGTGCTTTAAATACAACGCAAACAAATATAAAAAATAATTTACACTGCTCCCTGCATGCTCGCTTAATGGAAGGTTTAGTTTGGCAAAGTGTGCAACCCTGGCTGAGGAATGAACACCAAAAGAGGGGTATATATACTCTTCTATATAGAAATCTAGTGGTCAGTATTAGGTATTACACTTAAAGTTAATGAGGGAGTCTAACTGTGAACCATGTTGGTAACTAATCTGTCTGACTGGGTTAGGGTTAGGGTTATGTTGGTAACTAATGTATCTGACTGGGTTACACTGCAAAAAGGCTTATCAAAAAATAAGAAGAAAAAAAATACAAATTTTGAGGTAAAAAATGCCCTATTTTCAGTGAAATTATCTGCCTGTGCAGTAAGAAATTTTCACTTCCCAAGTTTTCTTAAAATAAGACGAAATACAAATCTTGTTCTAAGCAGAAAACACTAGTTTCAAGTATTTATGGGAATATTTTTCACGTTATTGGTTTGAGAAGGAAGTTAAAGAGGCTTAACCAGGCTTGATTTGATATAAAAAGTGCTTAGAATAAGTTGTAATATCTAGATAAGATATATCAGGATGGAATATCTTCAAACAAGTCAAAAAATCTCATTTTATTAAGTAAAAAAATCTTAAAATTGTTCTTTTAAGATGAATCTGCTTAATTCAAGTCAGTTTAACTCTGCTAGAAAATCCTTTTTTGTAGTGTAGGGTTAGGGGTTCGGGTTATGTTGGTAACTAATGTTTCTGACTGGATTAGGGTTAGGGGGTTAAGATTAGTCAGGGTTAGGGTTCTGATCCGGAGTTGGCCTGTTGGTGGCCCATGTCCTAGTAAATATGTGTTTTTACTTGGGTTGTCAAATGTATTGAGAATCAGATACTAAAAGCAGATACGATACTGATACTGTTATTGAAACTAGACACTCTTTTGAGCAGGTGTCAGTACTAAGAAAGTCACATTCACAGGACGGAAATGAAACTTTCCTGAATCGCTAGAACAAAGATTACTGTGGTGCAATAATCCAGTTTTCTACAATTTGACTATTCCAGATAAGTATGCAAGTCAAATCAAAAAGAAATAAAGTTCAGTTCTGGAAGTAAACAACATTTATTTTGTATCATCAAGCATATAATATTATATTCTGTGTTTTTAAAACAACATTCAACAATATTTAAATGAAAATGTGAATTTCACATGTTGATATATCCACATTTCTTCTGTAACACTTTAACCAGTCTAGAATCAACCAAATATGTGAGATTCTTGATGATTTTGGAGTCAATTTTCTTGTTTGTGTTTAATATTGCACTCCAAACACTGTCTTAGAACCTACCTGGACCATTGAGGAATTACACAGCTATAAAACCACATGGGAATATAAAAGAAAAGTGCAGCACACTCCCTAACTTGACCTAGATACAACATTTATAAAGTTGGTATTTTGTATTAGGTTATATTTTTCGTATTTGGTTTAAACTTGAGTGTGTATCTCCCTAGGCATATTTTTATCATGTTAAATGTGCTCATATCACTTTATCTGGTTCATGTGCTTTGTCTTTGAGTTCTACGGGAGAGCCAGAAGTTTTGAGAAAATCTGACATCAAATCCGATGCTTCTGCCCATTACTTTACATTACAGCCCTGAAATACATTTTGGGGGCGTAGCTCAGGGTGAACTCAAGTCAAGCGATTGGTTTTCATTTCCCACTACTGTACTACCATGTTGTAATGCTGATGGTGGGAACAAAGCAGCCACAGATACACAAGAAGAACAACGAGAAGAAACTCCACACAAATCATCTCCACACAGACGAAGAATCGAACCTGAAACCTTTCTCTCCGTGAGACGAAAGCTATGCCACTGTAGCACCGCAGGGTCAGAGCGTTTCTCAGCATAATTAAACATAATAATCGTGCGTCACCATCGACAGAGGAATTCATTCAATGCGCTGAATGGAAATTCCAGTGAGTTTTATTGAAAAATACTTTCACTTTACAACGGACTCTGTGTGAAGACTCAGTGAAATGCTACAAAACAGTTCAGTAACGTTTAACATGGAATTAAATGGGTCACAGAAAAAGGCACTAGTTAAAGCCGCACTATGTAACTTTTATGGTGGAGGGTCCGTCACCTGCTTGCCTGGAATGTTCCACAGTATGACATTAAACTGTAATTTACATTTATTCAATCACAGGTGGTTTTATAGCTCAAAAACACCTAGAAAAACAAACATTCTGACTGTGAGCGGGGTCGCCCCTCCACAGATCTGACCTGTAACTTGGTCTGGTTTGGTCTCCATGAAGCATTAATGCCATATTGTGAAGCATTCCAGGTCCTAGGTTCAAAATACAGACCTTTTTATTCCACTTATATATAGCACTTTTCTAGATACTCAAAGTGGCTTTAAAGGTGCATTGTGCAACTTTTCTTAGAGAGGATCTGTCACTTGCTTGTCTCCATGGTGATGTTATTGCTTTGTCTATTCCATGGCATTATATTAAATACATCTATCTAGCATTTATTCATTACGGGTGTTCCTATTGCTCAAATAGAGGCGACTCTCCACAGATCTGACCAGTAATGTAGTGTACAGTAATGTAATGTATAGTTGTTCCCCTTGTGATATATCGGTTCACTGTGGAACATTCACCAAAACAATAACATCCCCATGAACACAAGCAGATGATGGACCATCCACCAAAAAGTTGCGCAATGGACCTTTAAGTTCAGGATCTGCCTCTGTGTGTAACATTTACCGTGAAAAACAACTCGAATATTCTGATCAAAATACATGTGATTTTTGTTGTCTAGTGACATATGTTAATGAATGGGAAGACAAACTGTAATCAATTTTAAAAGAACGGTCAGGAGGAAATCAGAAAACTCACATCGGATGGAACTGTTTAACTGACATTTCAGTGATCAGATAACGTCAGGAATCAGGTAATGGTCAGATTTCTGGTGTGTGTAAACAGAGCCAGTGTCTGCGCAGACTTCTCCGAAAATTAGGTTCTTCTGGTTAGTTTTCCAGATGTGGAGAAGGTCCATATAAGGACAGTCAGGTGCCCTCACCCTAACGTCATGAAGCAGCGCTCAGAAGAGCTCCCTGGAGCGGGTGTGTCTGACCCTCAGCGCTCAGATGATCCGCGGTGCGTAATGACCGCGCCATCAGCTCATTGTTATGTCATTCACACAGACGCGGAGCTGCCCAGACACACAGTGTGAACAGGTGCGCGACCACGAGAGCCCAGAGGCGAACATGCGCGCGAGAGAGCGCAGGACGCACGGCACACGCTCACAGACACACGTCTATGCACTTCTGATGCTCTCCTGAACCATTAGAATACGTATGATTCATTTCCCTTAAAAACGTGTCACATATATTTAACTTCTAAAAAGGCAAACTACATGAAACCTAGTGTTTGATTAATGAATCACTTCATGACAAATGATGAACCATATTTTTCTTAAATAAAGTACACGCACCTGGTCGAAGTAGATGATCCGGGTCTTGTTGCTCATCTCGGAGGGCTCGTGGTTGTTGCTCCGGATGGCGGAGAACGCCACTTTGGAGTTGGCCGCGCGCACGGAGATGCCGAGCGGAGAGGAGGACTTCCAGTCCACGGCCGGGTTAGAGTCACACACCACCAGGCACTTTCCCTCCAGAACGATGGGCTCCGTGTCATTCTGCGCCCGGAGCGGCGCGCACAGCGCGGCCACGCTCAGCACCAACAAGAGGCACTTCTCCATGGCTCTGTCCGCCAACTATCAGACCAGACCCGGCTCCAACGGTCCCCGCGCGCCTCGCTCAGATTCTCTCACCGGAGCAGCGCATATCCAAGCGACACATCCAAAAAGTGAAAACCAGCGACCACCTTCTGCGATCAGCGCGTCTCATCTCACTAGTGCGTAACGCTCCCGCTCATAAAGCTACACTGTGGAATTTTCACAAATATCTGAGGCACGATAAAAAGGTCCATACTCTTCCCTGCTCACAGATACGTGTCCGTGTCCGTGTCCGGCAGCGGCTGATCCCGCAGTGAAGAACTGCGCGCGCTGCATCCACTTTACGCACGTGCGGCACTTATTACCTGTACCTGGATAATCTGAACTTAACCACTCACCACAAATAGAGATTCTTTATCTGCAATATTTCTATGGAACTGTTAGAAGAAACACAAATAAAGACGTTGTTAAATGTTTCCGTATGAATCAAATTCATTTCATTCTAAGAGAAATGGACAAAGCGAATCCAAATGATGAGCCTAGTTTAGATCTGATGGACGGTCTCATAAATGTCCATTCTACGAACATTAGCCCAGTCCTGGAGCGTCATTGTGCGTGGGATATGGGGCATTTACGTCATAGGCATTGACTTTGCGCACACCATGGAGACCGACACTTTTAGGACGTACGGTGTGTTCATTTCAAAGGTTTCACCTCCCTCTCCAAATGTGAAAATCTTTTAATGAAAAAACAAATGCGGACCAAAATAAAACCGAGCTGCTATGTGTACGTCTGTATGTGTTCTGTGACTTCTTATTGATTATATTAGTGTTTCATATTTCATTTAAGTTATCCTTGGCGTTCAGAGAGGTCAATAACACCTCCGTATGATATGAAACGCCTGTAAACATAAATGAATCGTCAGAATGTTCTCTTCAGCCCTCCACCCAGCCCCGCTCCTCTCACTTTAAATTCACGGCGTCATTAGCAGCAGTTGTGTGTAAATATTGACACAGATTTCACACGTGTCACTCGTGTTGTGTCCTTGTGTCGGAACATCTTCAGCTCAAAGTGGATCGATACTCCTGCCCTTGTTTGGAGTACAAGGTGCAGCTGGAGCCTGGGCCTCTTATACAATAACCCGTACTGTAGTTTAGAACGCAAACCTCGAGTCACACTTTAGCTGCTAGAAGCAGTAGAAGTAGAATTAGTAGTAGTAGAAGAAGTGAAAGTAGTAGAAGTAGTAGTAGTAGAAGTAGTAGTAGAACTAATAGTAGAATTAATAGTAGCAGAAATGGTAGTAGTAGTAGCAGTAGTAGTAGTAGTGGTAGTAGTAGTAGTAGTAGTAGTAGTAGTAGTAGTAGTAGTAGTAGTAGTAGTAGTTGTAGTAGCAGCAGTAATAGCAGTTGCAGTAGTAATATAGTAGTCGTAGTAGCAGCAGTAATAGCAGTAATAGCAGTAGTAGAAGTACTTATAGTAGTAATAGTAGTAGTAGTAGCAGTAGTAGTCGTGGTAGTAATAGTAGAAGTAGTAGTAGTTATAGTAGTAGCAGCAGTAATAGCAGTAATAGCAGTAGTAGTAGTAGTTATAGTAGTAGTAGTAGCAGCAGTATTAAGTAGTAAGTAGTATAGTAATAATAGTAGTAATAGTAGTTAGTAATAGTAATAATAATAATTGTTGAATAATGTTGTTAGTAATATAGCAATAATATCAGTAGTAAGTAATAATAGTAGTGTATAATAACAATAATATCAGTAATATAGTTAACAACAATAATATCAATATAATAGTAGTGGTAAATAAGCAATAATAATATTGTAATAATAACAAGCAATAATAGCAATAGTAATATTATATATAATAGTAACAACAATAATATGTAATAGTAATAATTATAATAATATATAGCAACAATAATAATAGTTATAATATATATAATAATATTGTAGCAGTATAATAATAGTAATAATAACAATAATATCAATAATAATAATAATAACAATAATATGTTAACAATAATATCAGTAATAATTGTAATGTAACAATAATATCAGTATATGTAATGTAATAATAATAATATAAGCAATATATCAATATATAATAGTTAGTATAGTATTATGCAGTAATAATATCAATAGTAATAGTAGTAGTAATGTAATAATATAGTAATAATAACAATAATATCAGTAGTAGTATATAATAGTAGTAATAATAGTAGTAATACAGCATATCAATATTAAGTAGTATGTAATAATAAAGCAGTAGTAGTAATTGTATTAAGCAATAATATAGTAATATATGCTTAATATCAGTAGTAGTAATAATAGTAATAAACAATATATCAATAGTAGTAGTAATAATAATATAGATAATATCGTATAATAGTTATTATAGTAGTAAGTAATAAGTGCAATAATAATATCAATATTAGTAATAATAATAATAATATATAATAATATAGTAATAGTAATAATAATAATAATAATAATAGTAATAATAATAACAATAATATCAGTTAATAGAATAATAATAATAATAATAATAATAATAATAATATATATCAATAGTAATATGTAGTAATAATAATAATAGTAATAATAATAATATCAGTAGTAATAGTAGTAGTATAGTAGTATATAGTATAATATATAGCAATATATAATATATAGTAGTAGTAGTAGTAGTATAATATATATATATATATATATAATATAATATAATAGTAATATAATATAGTAATAGTAATAGCAATAGTATATATATATATATAGCAGTATAATATGTATATAGTATATAGTAATATATATAGTAATATATATATATATAGCAGTATAGTAGTATATATCAGTAGTATAGTATAGTATAGTAGTAGTATAGTGGTATATATAGTATAGTAGTGGTGTAGTGGTAGTAGTGGTGCAGTAATATCAGTAGTAGTAGTAGTAGTAGTAGTAGTAGTAGTAGTAGTAGCAGCAGTAATATCAGTAGTAGTAGTAGTAGTAGTAGTAGTAGTAGTAGCAGCAGTAATATCAGTAGTAGTAGTAGTAGTAGTAGTAGTAGTAGTAGTAGTAGTAGTAGTAGTAGTAGCAGCAGTAATATCAGTAGTAGTAGTAGTAGTAGTAGTAGTAGTAGTAGTAGCAGCAGCAGTAATATCAGTAGTAGAAGTAGTAGTGGTAGTAATAGAAGCAGTAGTAGTAGTAGTAGTAGTAGTAGTAGTAGTAGTAGCAGCAGCAGTAATATCAGTAGCAGAAGTAGTGGTTATAGTGTGTGGTCTGTGCATCAGCTCAGGGAGGTACTTCTGTGGAACATTCCAGACAAAGGCAACAGGAGAAATTCAATTTGTCACCTGGACAAAAGTTTATTTTGGTGGAATCCGCTGGTCCGGCTGCGTCTTCAGGTCTGATATGAGGCAGTGTCCTCCAGCGTCTGACCAATGCACTTTTGTCCTGCTCACTAACCGAATTTCTCCTCTTGTCATAGATTCTACCTGACGACTGAGCGATTTTACACTCCAGGCAAAGCAATAACATCCACACAGAGATGGAAATGGATGTAGTACCAGGAAAGTTACACGGTGCACCTTTAATAGTGTAAAAGGAGTGGGTTTTATAATCATCCCAAACATGTGTCCCAAAGCACGAACTGTTTGTGAGCTCTGAAAGAGTTCAGCATCAGAAAGGCCGTGGACAGTCCTTGTGTCACTCAAGTCCTCGAGGAGAGAGGAAGGGAGGAAGGAGGTAGGGGAGAGACTGAGGGAGAGAAGGAGAGAAAAGGAGAGAGAGGGGGGGAGAAAAGGAGAGAGGGAGGGAGAAAAGGAGAGAGAGGGAGGGAGAGAAGGAGAGAGAGGGAGGGAGAAATGGATAGAGAGGGAGGGAGAAAAGGAGAGGGAGGGAGGGAGAGAAGGAGAGAGGGAGGAGAGAAGGAGAGAGAGGGAGGGAGAAAAGGAGAGAGAGGGAGGGAGAAAATGGAGAGAGGAGAGAGAGGGAGAAAAGGAGAGAGAGGGAGGGAGAGAAGGAGAGAGGGAGGGAGAGAAGGAGAGAGAGGGAGGGAGAAATGGAGAGAGAGAGATGGAGAAAGAGAGAGAGATGGAGAGAGAGGGAGGGAGAAATGGATAGAGAGGGAGGGAGAGAAGGAGAGAGAGGGAGGGAGAGAAGGAGAGAGGGAGGGAGAGAAGGAGAGAGAGGGGGGAGAAAAGGAGAGAGGGAGGGAGAAATGGAGAGAGAGGGAGGGAGATAAGGAGAGAGAGGGAGGGAGAGAAGGAGAGAGAGGGAGGGAGAAATGGAGAGAGAGGGAGGGAGAGAAGGAGAGAGGGAGGGAGAGAAGGAGAGAGAGGGAGGGAGAAAAGGAGAGAGAGGGAGGGAGAGAATGAGAGAGGGAGGGAGAAAAGGAGAGAGAGGGAGGGAGAGAAGGAGAGAGGGAGGGAGAGAAGGAGAGAGAGGGAGAAATAGAGACAGAGGGAGAAAAGGAGACAGAGGGAGAAAAGGAGACAGAGGGAGAAAAGGAGAGAGAGGGAGGGAGAAAAGTAGAGAGAGAGGGAGAAAAGGAGAGAGGGAGGGAGAAAAGGAGAGAAAAGGAGAGAGGGAGAAAAGTAGAGAGAGAGGGAGAAAAGGAGAGAAAAGGAGAGAGGGAGGGAGAAAAGGAGAGAAAAGGAGAGAGAGGGAGGGAGAAAAGGAGAGAAAAGGAGAGAGGGAGGGAGAAAAGTAGAGAGAAAGGGAGAAAAGGAGAGAAAAGGAGAGAGGGAGGGAGAAAAGGAGAGAAAAGGAGAGAGGGAGGGAGAAAAGTAGAGAGAAAGGGAGAAAAGGAGAGAAAAGGAGAGAGGGAGGGAGAAAAGGAGAGAAAAGGAGAGAGAGGGAGGGAGAAAAGGAGAGAGGGAGGGAGAAAAGGAGCGAGAGGGAGGGAGAAGAGGAGAGATGGGGTGGGGGTGGATAAAGGGGGCAGCTGCTGAACAGAACAGAAGAGGAGTCTCAGTGTCCCTGTATCCAGCCTGCATCAGTTTTTTACAGCAGTTTCTCTTTACAGCACAGGTCCTTAAACCTTTGGAGACCAGGGACCATGTATATGTCAAGGACAAAATTCATTTCTCAGAGTATTTACTTCATTGGTGTCATTGTTTCCATCAAAATATTGTATGTTTAGGATTGTACGTCGTAAGAAACTGTAGTATCACCAGACACACCAATGAACCACTGAGTTAAAGCCCCATATTGTACTAAATTAATTCTTGTGAGATGTTAACATATAATGTTGTTACTTCCTCGAAAACATACCTTAGTCATGTCACATGTTTGAGTAATTCTTTATTATTAGTCTGTGCATATCTCCAACGCTCAAAATGCTCTGTTCCACCTTGTGATGTCATGAAGAGGTAGTTTTCATATTAACAACTATATTTATTTTAACAGAGAGGCAATTCCAGAGCTGAAAGTGTCCAAATGATATGATTATACAACCAATTCAGAACTAGAAAGAAGATCATAAATCTGACTAGATGAATAACCTGATATAAGGTTTAAAATCTTGGTTAGATCAGAGAAATTTGCAGCGTACAGACGACGCTTTAATCTAATAATAATAATAATAATAATGCATCAGTTTTATACAGCGCTTTTCAGGACACTCAAAGATGCTTTACAGAGCATTATTCATTCACTCCAGACCCGGTGGTGGTAAACTACTATTGTAGCCACAGCTGCCCTGGGGCAGACTGACGGAAGCCAGGCTGCCAATCTGCCCCTCCGCCCACGCACACACCACTTTCATACTAGGCAATGTGGGTGATGTGCCTTGCCTAAGGACACAACGACAGTTTTTGCCACTGGTGCCCCCCTGTGGCACCTGGACTTCCCAGTGGTCTCCCATCCAAATACTGACCAGGCCCTGCTGAGCTTCTGAGATCTGATGGGATCAGGCTTTGACGAGCCGGTATGGCCATATCTATCGCTATAATCTATGAAACCTGTGGATCATTACTTGTCACTGTCAGACTTTTAAAGTGGTCTTATTGTTCTAAAACTGCTTAATAAAAGAAACTAGTCCTCTTGAGTTCCCTTTGAAAACTGTTTCTGATTTGGTTTATGGTTTATTTTGAGCGTAGTACACAAAATCATATATACAGACATGCAAACTCCAAATACAAGAAACAAAAAGAAAGAAGAGAAAAAATATATAAAGACCCAAAAGACTCGATTGTCGACTCCAGCGGTGGCGAGAGACTCAAGCCACCAGAAGCAACAAGTGAGGATCAACTACTGACGGTGAAGAAGAAAAACTGAAATTTGTTGAAAGAAAATGGTTCAGGAATGTATTTTTTGAAGCGTTTTTCAATAAATATAATTCACTCGTAAATAAATGGGATTAGAAACGACATTGGCGATTGAGTCTTTTGGGCTTTCACATGTGCAGTGGGAAATCAACAGCGGGAAGTGTAAGGCTGATTATAAAGTTGTTTTCTAACGTTTCCAGACACTAATGAGTGAACCAGGCAGAGCGTTTTGTTTGTTAGACTCGTGGCTGTTGTAAGATGGGTTAAAGTGGTGTTAAGCTTCTTCAGTGTGAAGCAAATTGGCAAACTTGCCCCCATCACTACACTAGTTTGTTGCCTTGACAAACTCACTGCCACAGCGAGATCTTTGTCTAGACAACACTGATCTGTGCTGTTTTTTGGCTTCTAACAGAATTCCACCACCTCTAGCAACGGACTTTAGCTTCAAACGTGCCGGAGTTCCACTTTAAGATGATATGAACATGTTCTATAAACACATGGTCCGGTCACAGTACATAGAGTCTTAATAACAGAACAACACTGCCTTCTGTAGCGCTGCTTTATGCTTCTATTCTATTATCAACTAATATAACTATATGTTCCATTGTAAAATAATGTACATTTCTTAATTGCCCAAAATAAATACATAAATTAAAAAATGTAAAAAATTAAATAAAATGACATGACATCACAAGGTGGAACAGAGCATTTTGAGCTGTGAAGATGCAGACAGACAAATAATAAAGGGTTAGTCCAACATGTTCGAATCAAGACTAACACAAGAGTCAATCATGTGTAATATAGCCTATGCATAATGGCTCCAGCTGCTTATGAAATGGGCCCCTGGGCACTGCACTCAGACTCACTTACGTCTAATAAAACTAAAAGTAAAAGTGAAATTATATATATTATGATCTGCTCTTATGTGACGTGTGTGCTCCCGGCCTCTCTCTGCGCACCACTGTGGAAACTGTGCGCTAATGAAAAGTGCTATAAATAAAGTCAATTGGAAAGTAATAGTTGCCCGGTGAGTGAAAGGCAAAGGCCAGTGAGCTGCTGCTTCAGGCTCCATGTCATCAAATGGATTTATTTTAATTCCTTTAAGCGTTTAGTCCATTCTATGAACATTAGCCAAGTCCTAGAGCGTCATTTTCTGTGGAACATGGGGCATTTACGTCAGCGCACAGCGGATACGATGCTTTCAGATCGTGTGTTCATTTCAAAGTTTTCACCTTTCTCCAAATGTGAAAATTGTTTAATAAAAATCAAACGCAGACCGAAATAAAACCGAGCTGCTATGTATTTGTATTAGGGATGTAATAATAACCGAAATATGGTGATATCGTATCGTCAAAGGTCTCACAATAACATCATGGACCATCACAATATATTGAATCACGAGTCTCTCTGTTTAAATGAATAGTTCTGATGCAGAAACAGCTAAAACAGAGGTACTTAACCTTGTTGGAGGTGCTGAACCCGACTAGTTTCATATGTGCATTCACTGAACCCTTCTTAACTGGAAAAATAAAATATGTTTTTTTCAAATTCAAAACATAGGTATATATATTTTATTGGTGCACAAAATGAACCGTGCATCAACATCACTGCGTTCAAAGAACAAAACCATCAAAACAGGGTTTTCACACAAAAACAAGAACATAATAATGAATTATTTACTATAAATCAATGTGACTTCTGCTGTTGCCTTTTAGAGACCAGTTCAGAAATGCGCAGCTTCACCTCGGCAAGTACCACTCTCATTTTCACAACAAAGTCTGTTCCTTTTCTTCGTTTTTATAATATACGGCCAAACGGTGTCATCACGAATCATATGAGTTGGATGTGAGTGTGACCCCTGAACCCCTGAGACTGGGGTTCAGTCGAACCCAGGTTAAGAACCACTGATCTAAAAAAACAGAGGGAACTACATAGACCATGATCCTTTGCTCTGTTTCAGTGCAGACTACATGAAGAAATAACTGTTCTAAGCACTTTGAAATCTTCACTCTTTGGATTAAGTCTTGTGAAGCATTTTTAGAGGAAAAAGTAACAGATTCACAGTTTTATTGCAATAAATCTGGTACAGTGAGATGTTTATGGTGAAAATCTGGTACAGAGAGATTTGGATATCGTTCCATCCCTAATGACAATAAATGTTGTACCAAATGACTGGTCAAAGCATTTTAGAATGTCAGTCTTGTTATTCTGTAGAATACCGTGAGCCTCTCCACCATATCGTGAGCTTTACCACGATATTGCAATAAATATCGTACCGTGAGGTTCACACTGTGATTGTATTGTGAAACTTGGATATCGTTACACCTCTAGTATGTACACTGCAAAAAACTAAATCTAGTGAAGTTAAGATGACTTGAATTAAGAAAGTTTTATCATGATTTGAGTAAATTTCACTTGACAAGTAACAGCATCTTTTTGTACTTAAAATATGAAAATACATCTTACTGCACTTAAAATAAGAAAAACAAGAATCTACTCAAATAAAGTAAAGTGTTCTTAAGTCATTTTAACTTACCTACATATTTCTTTTGCTTATCCAGTGTCTGTATGTGTTCTGTGACGTCTTATTGATTCTATTATTGTTTCATATTTCATTTCAATTATCCTCGGTGTTCATAACCCCTCTGTTTAAAATAAGAACATGATAATTCTTCAGTTTGTTCTGTATCTTAGACCCTTCAGCCCAGAGCTCGTCCTGGTGCAGAAACATCAGATGAGCTCCTTCAACTTTTTGCGTAAGTGTCTTTTTAAAAACGTGTTGTTTTTCGTGTTACGCTGCAGGACACACTCTGGATCACTGCATTAAATGTTTATTAACTGTTGTTTTTACATGTGAAGTGGCGATGAAGGTGTAATAGTATGACGTCATGTACAGATGTTTACCTGCCAACACCTTTGTCACACTAGAATCACACTGCAGGAGTGTTTAGTGCTAAAAATACCAACAATGAAGTACAGCTTTGTTCTAAAACTACACAGTTCTGTGCAAAAGTCATACACTGGAAAACAAACTATATGTAGGTAAGTTAAAATGACATAAAATAAAGAACATTTGACTTTATTTGAGCAGATTCAACTTGGCAGGTAAAATGATCTGTCAGTGGAAGAAGTGTGTTTTTCTAAATTCAAGCAACATTCAGTTTTGTTTCTTATTTTAAGAGTAAAAAGTTGTTGTTTTTCTTATTTTAAGTGCAGCAAGATGTGTTTTCATATTTTAAGTACCAAAAGTCTTATTCCACTGGCAGATCATTTTATAGATCAAATCATAATAAAACTTCTTTAATTCAAGTCGTCTTAGCCTGACTAGATGTTTTTTTGCAGTGTAGGCAGGTGTAGAAAAAATGCTGTAAATTTCATAAAATTAAAATGTGTTTTATTTAAATTTTATAAAATTAAGATTTATTCTCTTAAATCTAGACAAAAAATCTTATTTATCTTGTTTAAAGGAATATTTACTAAATGACTCCTAAATATGTAAGATTATTAAGCAGTTTCAAGAAACAATTTCTTTTTTTTATTTAGTTTTTATATCTATAAACTAGTCAGAATCCACAAAACAACAAAACAAGTGTTAAGATGGAGTTTAAGACATTTTTATGGATGTAAATCAGTCGATCTTGGACTGAAATTGTCCAGTATCTCTGAATCTTCTCTTTGTAACATGGAAAGATTAAAAGATTTTAAAGTTTTAGGAGAGCGCTGCAATTTGTCATTATGTTATAAGTGGTAATTAGTCTTAAAATAAGGAAATAAAGAATTTCATTAACTAAAATCAAAAACAAACAGTCAACTTTAAATAGCTTTATATTCTAGTTTTAAGATTTTCATCTTAATTTATTAGAATAAGAGTTTTATGCTTTATTTTAGATCACTCAAAACTTATTATGATTATTGCTTAGAATAAGTGATTTTATCTTATTTTCAGATTTATGAAGACCTGGATATATTTTCTTATTTTAAGATTTCTTGAGTAAATTTCACTTCCTGCTCTGTCAGATCATTTCACTGTTTCTAGAGCATTTGAACTGAAAACAAGTGGATTTCTCTAGCTTTAAGGAGAAGTATTTTTGCAGTGTAGGAACGCCTTCAAAAATGGACGTGTTAAACATTTATTTTCATCAATCGAAATGCAGTGAATGAACAAAAGAGAAATCTAAATCAAATCAATATTTGGTGTGAGCTTTGCCTTCAGAAGAGCATCAGTTCTTCTAGGTTTACTTGCAGACAGTTTGTGAAGGAACTGGGCTGGTCGCTGTTCCAAACATGTTGAAGAACTAAGCTCAGATCTTGTGTGGATGGAGCTTCCTCACATCCTTCTGTCTCTTCATGAATCCCAGACACACTCCATGATGTTGAGGTCAGGGCTCTGTGGGGCCAGACCATCACCAACACAACTTCTGACTCTTTGAGAGTTCTGAAGGACTTTGGCTTTTGTTCACTCACTTTGCATTTTGTAAATTGATAAAAACAAACAATCATTAGTTATATTTTTGAAAGCTCATTTATTCACACCTGCCTAAAACTTTTGCACAGAACTGTACGTAAAGCTGGAAAATTGAGGTGTGGTAGAATAACCTATAACTATGGTCAATAAACATCTTTATCGTATTCCATTGTTGTGGCGTGGTCCTTGCTTGTGAATTATAGCATAGATATTTGTGCACAGTTGAGTTGAATTTGGAAGAACAATGTTATTTCGAAAGTTATTTTAAGTGATTACGCTGAAAATGGGTCCCCAAATAAAGACTGCAAAGTAATAGTAGCACAATAAGTAGAAGACAAAGGCCAGTGCACTGCTGCTTCAGTCAGCCTGTAATCAAATGTAATTGTGATTTAAAAATAGTGTTCACCTGAAAAACCTCTCCCTGTGGGCCCTGTCTCCTCCAGAGCACTAAACAATTACTCTGCAGCACAGAGGGGAATTTCAATGGTTTTATACCAGAGATTAACTCCAATAGATTCTTATTTTTATTCTCAAACCAAGTGCAGACAAATCTTCAGCTCATGTATATTGTAATGCAAAGGTCTGCTGATACTTTGCAGTGACATTATGTCAGGGGTGTTCTGCATGTATCTTTATGGCAGAATGTTCATCCGTTACCATGGTGACACAATGCCCGCATTAGCAAACACTGACAGAAAAGATTTACGGTTGTCTGAGAACTCGTTAAAAAAACACATTTTCAGGAGCGTTCACAGCCCTGTTTAGGAGTTTGATTTTCAACAAAAAGGTGAGAGTGACTCACAGAAAAACTGTTGGCTTAGGCTCATTAGCTCGAGACTGTAATTTTATGTGTGAGAGGTTTGTTTAACAGCACATATCACATCACCTGTTGGTGACATCAGCTGCAGAGTATCCAGAGAAAAAATAGCAACAGAGTGTATGCCTAGAATGATTTGAATTCAGAATATTAAAATTCTAAAAGCAGGTTTTAGATGTCATCCATGCATGTTTCAATAATTTAGCAATCTCTCCTGGGCTCTATTCAAATCCAAGCAAAGTGTGGAGGGATTCACACAGTCACAGATAAGGTCGACGTAAAAGAGCATTCACTCTGACATGTGCATTTGGGCCGGTGTGAATATGACACACACATTCTGTCATATTCTGACTGTCTGCGCAGGTGAGCCTGGATCTGTCTGCAGGTGAGCCTGAGTCTGTCTGCAGGTGAGCCTGAGTCTGTCTGCGCAGGTGAGCCTGGATCTGTCTGCGCAGGTGAGCCTGAGTCTGTCTGCAGGTGAGCCTGAGTCTGTCTGCAGGTGAGCCTGAGTCTGTCTGTGCAGGTGAGCCTGAGTCTGTCTGCGGGTGAGCCTGAGTCTGTCTGAGAAGGTGAGACTGAGTCTGTCTTCAGGTGAGCCTGAGTCTGTCTGCAGGTGAGTCTGAGTCTGTCTGCAGGTGAGCCTGAGTCTGTCTGTGCAGGTGAGCCTGAGTCTGTCTGCAGGTGAGCCTGAGTCTGTCTGCGCAGGTGAGCCTGAGTCTGTCTGCAGGTGAGCCTGAGTCTGTCTGTGCAGGTGAGCCTGAGTCTGTCTGCGCAGGTGAGCCTGAGTCTGTCTGCAGGTGAGCCTGAGTCTGTCTGCAGGTGAGCCTGAGTCTGTCTGCAGGTGAGCCTGAGTCTGTCTGCAGGTGAGCCTGAGTCTGTCTGCGCAGGTGAGCCTGAGTCTGTCTGCAGGTGAGCCTGAGTCTGTCTGCAGGTGAGCCTGAGTCTGTCTGCAGGTGAGCCTGAGTCTGTCTGCGCAGGTGAGCCTGAGTCTGTCTGCAGGTGAGCCTGAGTCTGTCTGCAGGTGAGCCTGAGTCTGTCTGCAGGTGAGCCTGAGTCTGTCTGCGCAGGTGAGCCTGAGTCATTCTCAGTCTGTCTCAAAGAGCTGTTCTCTGCTGTCTCCAGAGTGTAGAGCCTTCACAGTGTATTTAACCTCAGGTGAAAGAGCACCACATACAGCTGTAGTGAGTGTGTGTTTGCATAATGCACATTCACGTGTCTCTGTCTGCTTGGAGCCATTGTCACAGAAATACGTTGTGTGTTCAGCTGATGCCTCTGTCGTGGCTCAGGGTGCGTGTTTTGGGTGAATAATGCATGGAGTATGTGAACAAGACTGACCCAAAGTAAAGTAAACAGAACTAACTCCAGTGAGCCCTGGGGTCGGTTCAGAGAGAGCAGCAACATGTGTGAAAACAACCTCAGAGCTTCAGAAGCAGAAGTGAAACTTTTATAACATGAATATACATTGTTTTCAGCAAATATAGTATTTTCAAAATGATGAAAGATAACATGGTGATCTAACATGGCATGTGTTAGAAGTTACCACATGAAAGTAAAACAGCCCCTCGATCAGAACTGTAGATTTGATATTTGTCTTAAGAAATTTCTTTGACATGTAATTTTCTTTTTTTTTTTCAGTGGAATAATAAAGTGTTTCTTATCTAATATAATTTTCTTACCCTTGTGGCTAAAACGTTTGTGGAAACGTTTGTGTTGACACAGCTCTGAAATATGTTTCCAGTCAAATAGTGCGGTGAATTTAAATGATCGAACCCAAGCATGTGAGGATTTGGCCTTTATGATGATCCAACAGACTGTCAGTGCAGCTGCTCAGCAGTCACTCTCATAATGTCAGGGCCCTAAAACCCTGTGGGCACTTCACTGTTTTGGCAGAATAGAAAATGAACATTAAACCCAGGTGAGATTGCGTCCCAAATTTGCCACATTAGCCTAATGTTGTATCTTAAAGTCCTTCCAACTGCCAACAACAACAGCGTCTGCGATTGAATAATGCTCCTCTGGGTGAATAGTGTGAGAAGTGAACAGCGATTCCAACTCCAGGACCTCCCTCCAATCCCGCCAATGTTTATTTAACGCCGTGTGTGTCTTGTATTGTGGCGATGGCTCTGCTCTATTGCTCTTTTGTGACCAGGTTGTTGTTGGAAGAGAAAATTGGTTCTCTATAAACCAACCTGCAATATACAAGCAACTAACACAATGCAATGTTCTTTTGTGGATTTAAAGGTGCAATGTGTAACTTTCTGGTGGAACATCCGTCATCTCTTTGTCTCCAAGGAACTGTTAAAGGTCCTGTGTTACACAAAGCTGACTCTTATGAGCTTTTAGCCATGTTAGAGTGTTTTTACCTCAGAAACAGACCTGGAGTTGTGTTTGGTTTCATTTACACATGTCTCAGTAACCCTTTTTTATTCATTTGTCTATGATGGCAGTTTGTGGTAGTTTTCAAGTTAACAGCTACTTTTTATCTTTTGTTCAATGGAGATGGGAAATTCCAGGTCTGAAATGATCCAAATATTTTAATAATAAGATAAGATCAACTTTATTGTCCCCTAGGGGAAATTTGTAGTTGGGCACTGCCTACAGTTACACTTCACACATCACACAACAGTCACAAGATACATGTAGTCCATTTGTGCACTACACAACCAAAAAGTGTTCAAGATATTCCACTGGCCCAATTGCACGAACAGTTACTGCACCATTGAATAAAGTGACTAAAGCTTTGTTCAGACTGCCGGGCTTAATGCTAAATTTGGATTTTTTGTGAGGTCGTTCACTATTCCAAGCAAATGTGACTTGTATGTGATCTCCAGTGTGAACTTTAAACGCCCCAAAAGTGTCCCGCATGAGCATTGGAAGATATAACAACGTCACAGCAACTCAGTGTTTAGGGAAGTCGCCTAAACATGGACGCTGCATTGAGCACCTGGAGATTTTAAAGTTGCTGTTGTTCCACTCTCGCAGGAGGAAACACGTCTTCGGCCTATTTCAGTAGCAAACACGTCGGCGTTTGCTGTACTGGCTCACCACAGGAGCTTGTTACAGCATAATAGCCGACCTCTCGCTTGTTGATGACGTGTAGGTCAGATAAATGCGACCTGGCCGTTCAGACTGAAGTCGCATGGCAAAAGATCAGATATGTACATATCCAAGGAGCACATATCCGAGTGGCCTGGGTCGCATTTGAAAAAATCTGTCGTTCAGACTGTCATTTAAAGATCAGCTACAGGTTGCATAGGGGCGAAAAAATCAGATTTGGGTCACTTCAGGCAGCAGTTTGAACGTAGCCTATGTGCACCTTTGTTGTGCAGAAGTGGCACAAATGAAAGTTTATATCTGTTACTGTTAAAGTCCGGCCTCGATAGCGTCTGCCTGATGGAAGAATTTCACCATGCCACAGGTGAGAGGGTTTCCACAATCCATCTGGCCTGAGCGAGCACAGAGTTTTGAAAAATGTTCTGCAGAGAAAGAAACTCTTTCCTGCCAATCGCCTTCATGACCTTATTTACCAGTTTTTCAAGTTTAGTTTTACACTGGACAATTAAAGAGCCGAACCAGGTGATCAACCGTACAGTGATAAGTCAGACTCTCCAAAACAGCGTTATGAAAACAGGTCATGATTTGTGTGCTTGCATCAAACAGCCTCAGTCTCCTAAAAAAGTGGAGCCTCTGGGACAGTTTGGAACAAAGAAAATCAACATGTACTTTCCATTTAAACAAATGGTCAGTGTCCACACCCAAATATTTAAACGACTCAACCTGCTCTATTTGTCTACTTCAGTCAGTGTCATGAGTTTGCAGAGCTCGAGGATCAAACCTCATCTCCTTAGTTTTGTTCACATGAAGAGTTAAGTGATGCTCTCTTCACCAAGACCAAAAAGAGCTTACAGTATCTCGTGATGGTAGGTGGAAATACAGTCGCGATGGTTAAGCAGACTCACAATTATCGTGTCATCTGAACATTTAAATTTGTAATAATTTGAAGCAATAGAGCAGCCATGATTGAAGATCAGTTATAATAATAATAAGTTCCTTTAAAGAAACTGTACCTGATTCCATCCATCCATCTTCTTCCGCTTATCCGGGGCCGGGTCGCGGGGGCAGCAGTCTAAGCAGGGGCTCCCAAGCTTCCTTCTCCCCAGCCACTTCCTCCAGCTCCTCCGGACGGACCCCGAGGCGTTCCCAGGCCAGCCGAGAGACATAGTCCCTCCAGCGTGTCCTGGGTCTTCCCCGGGGCCTCCTACCGGTGGGACATGCCCGGAACACCTCCCGAGGGAGGTGTCCAGGAGGCATCCGGACCAGATGCCCGAGCCACCTCAGCTGGCTCCTCTCGACGTGGAGGAGCAGCGACTCTACTCCCCTGTACCTGATTTTACTGTTTTAAAAATGTGAAAAACCGACCTAGTTCATTTTAAACATCTTGTAGTGGTCCAAAGTTATTGAGTCTTTGTGTGCTTGTGGGTGTTTTCACCATTGCCAGTAGCTCCGGTTTGACATTTAAGTTGTAGGCGATTTTATATTTGTTATTTTTTATATCTCAGTTGGAAGAAGTGGGTGGACGGCATACCCCCTCGTACCTCGCCCACTACACCCTAATAAGGAATAACTTTGGACCACTGCAAACTGTTAAAGTGAATTAGTTTAAAGGGTCCATATTCCGCTATTTTCTGGTGTGTTCTAATGTTGTTTCCTCATCACAAACATTCCTGGAGTTGTGTTTCATTCACACATGTTTAACGCACAAAACCTGCGTATTTAGACTGATTTCTTCTCTCAAACTGAAAACGCCTTTGTCCCATTTTGCGTAATAATAAAATAAACCTTTGAATCCGGTACAGCTCCTTGAATGCGCCTGTACCTCTGCTGGAATCCCAAAACCCATTTCAGTTCCAGGATCCTCAGTCTGTTTATCGCTGAAACAAGGAGCACAGAAAGCAACTCTCACACACTATGGTGCTTTGGCAGCGTTTGTATTCTACCAAGGCCCAAACTGCCGCCGCAATTCCACAAACATCTATTTCACTCACACGGTCAACAGTGTGGAAGAGGGAGTAACCGAGACTGCTTTTCTTTGCTTCAGGCAGCTTCAATATGTTTTTATTGTTAGAATAAGTGATCGGTAATGTCTAGGTGTGTGTAGAACCTTTTTAGACAATGAGGAAGTCAACTGTCACCTGCAAAAATGCTTGAAAAATTGAAATCAACCATCAGTGTAATATACTTCAAGAAGACTAGTGCTAGTATCTGCTGTACAGCTATAATCTATGACCTCTGTGGAACATTATAATTGTTTTGACATTTTAAACATCATCTCGATATAAAAAAGGTCCTCTGATTTCAGCGTCAGAAAACTGTGGGTAAAATAAAGCTCAGATTAAAGTCTAACTTGAGTAACAGCGTCAGACAGACAGTGTCCCAGTTAGCATTAACCTCCAGGAAATGTTAAAATATGTATGGCTAGAATTACTTGAATTCACAAATGTAGATAATATGTTTATCTTAAGCCCCATTTACACGTACACAGATATTTTTAAAAACAAATATTTCCATCGCTCCGTTTTCCGAAATAACATCGTGCACACAGCACAGTTTCCGTTTACATGAACCTGCATAAATACGTCGTCGAGCGCCAACAGGAGACCACATAACGGTCGTCTCACTCTCGATGTGAGGACGCAGCAAGTCGGAGAGTAACAGCAGTGATGACGGCGACATCCTAAAATTTTCACGCCGCTCCTCCGGGACGACCACTTCATTTTCAAAATTATCCCACAGATAACAGCGTCCGCCCAGGTCAGACCCAAAAATGGCGGCGTTGCCGGTGACGGCGACTGGGTCTTCAGGTCGTAAGGAGAAGAGGGAAAATTGCTGAGCTCCGAGCCTCATTCATCTCTTCATCGATATGAAACATCAGCTGTGCAAATGCAAACACAGGACAAGTGTTTGCAGCAGAAGTAACGCGACTGCTGCTCTGATGCTTCCATGATCATCACCAGAGAAAAACATTAACACTGGTCACACTATGGCATGTTAACTGCCTAAAATGCCGTTTATGTCACTTTACATGCAAAGCCAAACCGTAGTTTTCCAAAGCCAAATTTTTAGAAAGATTTGTTTTCAGAGGCGAATTCGCCGTTTGCGTGTAAAAGATGGGTACAAACGAAGGGAAATTTCTCCTTTTTTTAAAAATATCTGTGTACGTGTAAATGGGGCCTTAGGTTCAGGAGCAGGACCACACCTCAACCGCCCTCGCCTCCTCTCCAGCGAATCACAACTCACTGCTACCACGCCTCCCAGAAGCCTATTTGTATCAGCCGATCCTGCCAACCCAGTTTGTCCTGAATAACTGTGTTGTTGGCATGGTCCTTGCTAGTGAATATGAATTTAAGGTTGCACTACGTAACTTTTCTGATGAAGGGTACACTACTTGCTTGTTATTGCTTTGGAGGGAATGTTCCACAGTTTGGTATTAACTGAATCTATTTCCATGGGAGACTTAAATATTGCATCTTTAAAGAAGCATTACTGTTTTTCTATAGTTTTTTTATATGGATGGATGGATGACTAGAATGACTTGAATTCACAATATGAATATTCACAATATGAATATAGCTATAATCTATGGCATCAGAAAACTGTGGTTAAAATAAAGCTCAGATTAAAATCTAATTTAGAAGAGACACTTAGTAACAGAGCTTCAGACAGAGCAGTGTTTCCAGTTAGCATCACACCCCCAGAGAATGTTAAAATATGCATGGTTAGAATGACTTGAATTCACAATATAAATTCAAAGTTGCACTACGTAACTTTTCTGATGAGGAGTACAGTACCTGCTTGTAAATGCTTTGGAGGGAATATTCCACAGTATTTTTTTTATATAGCTTTTTTATTGCTTTCCACCATGTTTTAACGTTGTTCCTTGATCAAAACATGCCTGACGAGGTTTTATGTCATCCATGCATGTTTCAGTAATCTAGCGATCTCTCCCAGGCCCTATTCAAACCCCCATTATGGTTATTAGTAAGATTCTGTGTCATTCTCTGCCCACAAGCCAAAATGACTTTGTGATGCTGCCAAATCCTGCACATATCACCAATTAAGTCATGACGCTTTTAAATGTCCTTCATTATATGGAATTGAGCTTTAAGCCATGTTAGAATGTTGCTTCCTCTTCAAAAACAGACCTGGAGTTGTGTTTTGTTTCAGTAACCCTTTATTATTAGCCTACTACTAAGGATGTAACAGTAAACAAAATATTGTGATATCGTATCGTCAAAGGTCTTGGCCTGAAGGTGTCACATGCTTGTGTCCATGGAGATATACTAGTTTCATGCCGTACTGGAGAACATTCCAGGCAAAGAAATACCAAAGACATGGAGACAAGTTAAAAGCTTTAAAAAGGTGTAAATATCGGCCCTTTTCCCATTTAAACTAGAAGACCTATAGTTAAAGGTCGTATAAAGGAAAGAGAAATAAAGCGACTGTTTGTTCTTTTTCAAATGTTGCACCTGCGTGACACTACCCTCCTCCTAGTCCTAAGCAGAAACGCCTCCTCCCGCCTCCTCCTAACGCTAGAAATCATGATTGTTTACAGCCGGTGCACTTTCAGTATTGCTGTTGAAGTTTCCTGTCTAGAAGTAATTTAGCAACCGACACGTCAGTCTTTAGACCCTTCGTCTGCATCAGTCGTGCCATCGCTGGAAGAAATCTCCAAGAATCACCTTGGTTTTGGCTTCGCTCCTTTTCCCCTTCTCTTCCTCTTTCAGCGACCTCCAAAACGGACTTTCTTTTGCGGTGAACTGGTCGTGGATTCTTGTCCGCCATCACAAATTTTGTGCGAACTGTGAGGAAGCTACAGTTTGTACAAGTCGCTGCGTTGGTCGAGTAAACAGCGTCTTGCACATGTGGAATGTGTGAGAGGTAAACCATGTGATCCCAGTGCACCGGCGAGTCAGTTATGCTAGAAACATAGAGAGTTTGATTGACAACCCAACAGCCAATAGATAACGAGGTAGCCCAATGTTTATCTGCCCCCACCATGTCCACAACTGATGGATTTTCATTATTTTTTTTTTTGGTCATCATAATTAGGCTTCTGCATCTCCATAATGCTATTTTGAACTTTCATTGACAATTTGAAACAAAAAAAATCCTCCATCCAACCTTCAAGTCTGGGTATATTTACAAAAACTGTTAATTTTAACTTGGTGAATTTTAGACAGGCAAGACCCCGAATGTTTTTACACTCCATGATTCTGTCTCATATAGAGTACTGCATAACCACATGGTCACTTGCTGCTGGCACAACACTTAAACCAGTTGAATCACTTTTTAAAAAAGCTTTAAAAATATTGGACAATAAACCATTCTCAATCCACCACTGCACTATTTTAGACAAGTATAAATTGCTTAATTTTAATAATTTTGTTCATTTTAAAAATGGTTGTTTTATATATAAAGTTTCACATGGGCTTGCTACTCCACCGCCTCAGTCAGAGGCACCAAGTTCTGGAACTCTCTCCCAGTATCAATAAGAGACACTCCAACACCGGCTTTCAAATCACACTTGAAACAGTGGCTAAAGGAAAACCAGACTTGTGGACACTTCTAAGTTTTAACATTTTAATGTTTTAATGTTGTAATGTTGTAATGTTACTGTCACCTGTCATTGTTTTTGCTGTGATGTCACCTGCCTCGGGACTACAGATGGAAATGAGCATTTTTGCTATAATCTGGCGTATTTACACTGCAATGTTGCAGATGTTCATTAATATGCACTGTCCCTATCAAATAAAGAATAAATAAAATTAAATATTTGCCACTGTGAGATAGGGTCAGTTTTTGTTGAAGATCTGCTCACATATTCACCTATATTTTGACTGAAAAGTTAAAGATGCACTGTGAAACTTTTCTGGAGGAGGATCCGTCAAATGCTTTTCTCCATGGAGATGTTATTGCTTTGCCTGAAATGTTTCACAGTGTAGTTTAAACCTTTCTATCTACATGGAGACCAAATCAGATCAAGATACAGGTCAGGTCTGTGGAGAGGGGATCTTGCTTGCAGCCAGAATGCCTGTTTTTCTCCCCAACAAAAAAGTTACATTGTGCACAGTTATATAAGACATGATAAAGTTGAATTAATATGAAGTTATCAGCCTGTAATATCTTTATTCAAACTGAGACAAAGGGTATTAGGGTTAAAGAGTGGATGTCTGTGCAGAATTGGTTTTAAAAATTAATGCTGCATTTGCATGTTCTCCTGATGAGTCTAACTTCCTGTAGATTTAATTAAAATATCTTGAGGAGAAAACGGCAGCGTTCTGTATCTCTGTGTGGGGTCTGCTCATTACACCACTGTGGATCACAAATACAAGACTTTACTGCCGTCTGATTAAAATGTCAAACGCCATGAAATGCATGAATCTGTTAAATTCCAGACGTTTTAGGATAAACCAACTTTTTAGGGCCGAGTGCCAGAAGCTGGTGAAAGGCTTATTAGTATCACAAAGCGATGCTCTTAGGGGGCGGGAAGTGAAATGATGCAATGTGACTCACCTGTAGTGACCAGGACCTCGCCATGACTTAGGACTGCGCCAAAGGTTTCAGAAAATGTATAGTTTGTTGGCCAAAAAAAAAACGGAACATTGTTCTTGTATCCGATATCAGAATAGAAGCCCCGGAGCCCCGACAGGGTGTAGGGCCTATTGCTCCCACTACGAGGAGCAAATGGGCAATGACAAACGCATGGGCGGATCTGAGAGGACGTCGTGCAGCTTCGTCCCCACGGTCACCCCCGGCACCAATAGCAGTGTCCCAGTAACCCACGGCCAAGGCCTGGGCCATATTTACTGCTGCTAAAATGAATGGAAGTCACTGGGAGGTCAGCGGTCGAACTCGACGAGATGGTGCAGACGCACCCAGTATTTTATATGACAGATGAATGCAGTTGTTGTGTCCTTGGGCAAGACACTTAACCCACCCCACCCCTAGTGTCTACGTACACTGGTGTGTGTATGAATGGGTGAGTGGTTCCTTGTTGTAAAGCATTTTGAGTAAAAGTGTTATATAAATATGTGACTATTTACCCTGGAATAACTGCCACCAATACTTCAATTGAATAGGTTGAGGTGAATTCCTAAGATGATGATAATTGTGCAGTGACACTGACACGAGCCTGGGAGGGAGTACAGTGTAAGCATGTACCATAGGGGGCCCAGCATTGCTGACTCGAGCTTTCATGAGTCTCTCAGACAAAGACTTGACTTAGTTTGCACTGAACTCTGCAGGTGTTCAATTTACATGATGTTTTTAACTGAAATGTGTCTGGAGCATAATGTCTTAGGTACCAAAAGATACACAATAGCAACATTTATATTCAACATTCATGGACACCATAGCCCTAAATGCATTATTTTTAAAGTTATTTGAGAAAAACTGATGTTTCTGCCAGAGCCTTATGCACACCGTTAGGATAGAACTTAAGAGGCTTGGTGGATCATTATTCAGGTGAGCAAATATTCCCCAGATTTTCTGAGTACTGTCACATTTTAAAATTGGGTACAAGTTGAATTTCTTTATCTTTACCAAGATGTGAGTCTGATCACCAGTGAAGCTGCTCCTTTCCAAACTGGCATGATTGACAGGTGGATTAGCCAATCAGAAACATACATTGTCCGTCCATGGCCAAAAAAATACGGCCACGGAGCTGAAGGAAGGAAGGAAGGAAGAAGTAAGTAGGCAAGGAAGGACAGAAGGAAGGAAAGGAAGGTAGAAACTATGGAAGTAAGAAGTAAGTAGATAAGTAAAGAAGTAAATAAGGAAGGAAGTAAAGTAAGTAAGGAAGTATGGAAGTAAGTAAATAAGGAAGGAAGAAGTAAGTAGATAAGTAAGTAAATAAGTAAAGTAAGGAAGTATGTATGGAAGAAAATAAGGAAGGAAGTAAAGTAAGGAAGTTTTTATTTTATTTTAACACTTTTCACAGACATGTCACAAAGACACTTTACAAGTCATTCTTCATTCACTCCACACACACACACACACACACACACACACACACACACACACACACACACACACACACACACACACACACACACACACACACTGGAAATCCTAAAAATGAATAAATATAAGAAAATGTGTATAATAAAACCAAGTAAAAGTATAACATTTCAATCAAAAGCTAAGCTAAAAAGGTGAGTCTTGTGCCTGCTCTTAAAAACATGAACGTTCTCTGCAGCCCTGAGCTCCTCCAGCAGGCAGTTCCATAGACGAGGGCCGTAGTACTGAAAAGATCGGCCATCGGCCCCTCTGACCACCACCATCGCTCACCCACACACCACTTTCATACTCGGCAATGTGGGTGAAGTGTCTTGCTTAGTCGCTCCATTTCCATAAGTCAATTTTCCATTATTTTTTCCCATAGACTGTTTAAAAATTAATACATTAAGAGTTCAAGACATCCAAGAAACATGTTTAAAATGTAAGATTCTGCTAAATATTTTATCAGAAACAATGAGTAAAATGATTAAATAATGAAATAATCCCAGAGCAAGCTTTTGAACTTTTAATATTCATTTTTTGGAACATCTATGAGAAAAATGAATGGGAACTTCCGAAATGGGGGAGAAATGAGAAGATTTATTGATTGATAGATTGACATGCCACTGTATAGAGAAAAAATTTATTGCGGATACGACAGGTACAGTGGCCAGGGACCAAAATTCTCTCCTGAAGCTGAAATAAAGCGTAAAACTCCCTCGTATGGACCTGTGGATGTGTATTTTCTTCCAAACGTGTATGATTTTGAGTGAAGCAGATGCGCCATGTGCCTCGGGCCTTGTACCGCTGAAATGTCCCTGATCAAACAAGAGCTCAATCTTTATTTCGTATCGTCCATTTTGTTATTTCCTGTGAACAGCTGTGAGGAAGGACGTTTCTGTAAATCTCACAAAACGGTATTAAATGAACTGAAGCCTTAAAATTAAAATGAAATCCTTTATTTACAATCGAGAGTGATTTTGAAAAATGAAAAGGAAAAATGGCGAGTCTGTGTAGAGGTTTAATATCAGAGCTGATTTCAGAATATGTATCTTGGTTTGAGAGGTGTGGATTAGTGGTTTTCACATTTTTTATCAAAGTACCACCTAAAATATCATCAGATCAGAACTTGCACTTAAATTTGACTTAAATTAGGGCTAAACCAGGTCTAAAATGAAACTAAACCCAGCATAAAGTAATGGATGATTAACCCAAGAGAGGGCGGAAATATGAATAAATTGATCTATAAATAAAACAAATACTTAAACTGCAGAGGGCCCTGCACACCACAGATTGGGAAACACTGGACTATATATAGATTATGTGTTTACAATATACCAAGAAGCAAACAGATCCATTTTTGTTTACTTCTATGTGACCTATTTTTATGACGCCAAAAGATTTTCGAACCATTTTTTGTAGTAACATTTACGTAACATAATCCAGGGTGTCTGTGAGAGCTTTGCTTTGCTTAAAGGTTATCAAATTGTACGTATGCTTTGCTTATTTGCTCAAGTGGGAAATACCCATGATGCAACATTTATTAATCGTAGACAGACAATGTCACCGTGACCATTGGGGGGGGGTTGACTCTCAGTTCAAGACTTCCACTGTTTGTCTCAACTTTTGGTAACCTGGCAGGTGTTTCCTGTTTTTGTACGTAAAGAAGTGCTTATCTATTGTAATACTGTCAACCCATTTTCACTCCCATCCCTGATTGTGAGACTGTCATCTTAATAAAAGGACGAGGGGAGAGGTCGCTCTTCGGATGAGACTGCCGAGACAGGCAGAGTGTGGGACGAGCTTGAAGGCGCCACCTCTCTCCCCATGCACGATATAACTTAAGTTACGGTGTCTGACTCTGTTATTTAATTCTCAATTGGTAGAAGGTTGATCTCCAGTAAATCTTTTTTAATCTGTTTACTGTTTTGTGAACTGATTCCTTGACAGTGTCCCAAAAATTTGACATAATTTTTAAAGCAATTATCTTTAAAACTACTAAGTCTACCTCAGTGAAGATGTTGATGTCGGTAGACCAGATCCTTTAGCAGCCTTCCTCTTTAAAATTGTTGTCCAAATTTGTTTGCCAGTTCATGAAGTTTTTCCAAAATGACTTCTCTTTGGGAGTGAACAGCGTGACTCAACCTGAAAACATTAAATATAAAATCTTATCTGTTTCTATACATTCTGTGAAAATTTGAGGTTATTTCAACAAGAACTGCCAAAGTTATTGGCCTGTGAAATGATGTCAAATTTTTTGGGACACCCTCTAAAGTAACAAAGATTTACTCACTGTCACCAAGGCTTTTCAATGCACTAAAAATACACGTTACAGAGGCAGATGTTACAAGTCTATACTTCTTTCTGCTCCTTTTTATTAACATTGATATAATAATTATTTTACATTAATCTTAAATGAATCAAACAAATTGAAAGGAAAAAAACTGCAAAAACAGAGCAATGCTCCTTCAAAAAACAAACAAACAAACAAAAAACAGATGGCTATTTCTGAAATTAAACCTACCCAAATCAGGATTAAAAATATATTATAATTCTGGATTCTGCAGGTGTGTTAACCATGTGTGAATGAAACTAAACACAAGTCCAGGTCTGTTTGTGATGAGAAAACAAAGATCAGAAAATAGCATCATGTGTATCCCCTGATTCCAAAGTCCATAGTTACGCACATAAGTTTGAAGTTATTTTTCATGGTCTAGTTGAAGCACATTAATATTGCATTCGTGTAGTAGTTCCAGTTTCACCTTGGAGCCCCGTAGCCGGACTTGTTGTTGTAAACATGAGGCGTCCGTATATGAGCGCAGTCTTCGGGGTGCATCGGGTTGGGTCCGCGATTGAACTTTGGCTCATACAGTTTCAGCGTGAGCCCTCTTGAAGTCGTGGATAAACTGACAGATCACCCCGAAAAGCTCCTGAGAGTCCAGGTCCGGCGCCTCTCCGAATTTCACCTTTAAAAAGAGCAGAGCAGAGGGTGAGGTGCCTGCTAATTAAGAGCAGAACTATAGGTGCTAAAAGTATGGGTGGCCTATGTTATGCAAAATGGACTCTTGTGAGGTTGAAGTCGTGTTATAACGCTGTTACCGTCTCAAAAACAGATCTGGAGTTGTGTTTTGTTCACACAAAGAACAACATTTGTGAATGAAATATGGAGATTTCCTTCAAAAACAGTAAATCCTCCATAGTCACATAGGCCACTGCCCTCCGTCTGAAATTATAACGTTATCAAATTTGAGAATGTTATGGTGAACTTTGACACTGCTTTGAATGGTTTGGTGTTGAATGAATAGTTGTGTTGAAAGTGAAGAAGCAGAACACACTTTGATTCATTTCATACAGACAAGATGAGGAGATGATTGTGTATAAAAGGGAATAATCCGGACGTTTTCTTCAAATTAAGTCATTTACGTTCACCATCTGCGAGCCATTATCACCTGTCAGCAGGTCTTACCACCACAAAATGAGTTTTCAAAAACAAAATTATATTTTATTTGACCTGGCATATGGGTCACTCATATTTCTGATATGATATAATCAAGTCTGTCTGCAGATTGGACTATTGCAATGAGCTGAATTAATGCAGCAGATTAGAAAGTGACGGTTACAAAAACGTGTGATTATAATGTTGACCTTTGTTAAACAGGGTCTCTGTGGTTAATTACTAAAAAGGATGCCCAGTCTTTGATTTTAGCATAATATAAATGTTATCATTTTGAAGCATGCATTTTACAGGCTGTCTGTCTCTGTAATAATTATTAGCAATTTTATTCTATAATTTAAAGGACCTTTTACTTGATCTTCGTTTTCAAGACTGAACTCTGACTAGAAAGTTAAAAAGTGACACGGCTATGAATGTCACTGCGACTCATCATCATTTTCTATTTGATTTTTATGTTTATTTTTATGTTTTTTTTATTTTTAACAAGGCCAAATTGCTTTAAAGATAAATATTATAGATCATCATGAATCATAAATCATTACAGAAAGTTAAACAGAAAAGTCACATTTCTTATTTCTTCCTTCAAAGACGAATCTCCATTAAAGCCACTTCACTAGCAAGGACCACACCAACAACACATGTGCAAAAAGCGTTTATTGTATTAAGACGAGGCGGGCTGGCTGGGTTGAGACTCGGGGTGGGGGATCAGGCTCAATCTTCACATGGCCCAGGGGTCGAGTTATTCGGGACAAACTGGGTTGCCGCGATAGACTGTTACAAACAGGCTTCTGGGAAATTGAGGTGTGTTAGAAGTGAGATGTGACTGGCTGGAGAGGAGGTGAGGGTGGTTGAGGCGTGGTCCTGCTCCTGAACCTAAGCTAATCATATTAACTACATTTTAAGTGATCAGTGACTATTTAAAACAAGAAGATTTACATTTGTATAAAACTGCCCATCCCCAGGTACACATTTTGCCCAATGACTATGTAAATTACTATTTCCTGTGCATTCCAATACAGCTCTGTGCTAAATTCTGACACATATGAGCACTAAAACAACTTCAAAATCTTTCTTCCTTCAAACTTTCTAGACCAAAATAAGACTGTAATACTGATCCTTTGCAGTGACGTCGCACTTGGGGGTCTAGATACATTTAGACCCCCCTGCATATGGAGAAATGTTCAACAGTTACCATGGTGACACAATGCACACGTTGGCAAACACAGCCAGAAAAGTTTGAAAGAAAAAACACAAAATAAAGTTGTCAGGAGCTTCAGCAACATCAGCAACATCAACAACATAAGCTCACCGGTTGTAGTTTCAGTGAAGTTATTTCTTTATGTCCAGACTGAGTTCAAACAAAGCTCAGATTAAAGTCTAATCTGAGTCAACTTCAAACGGAGCAGTGCCTCCAGTTAGCCTCGCACCCCCAGGGAAAGTTGACGACATCGGCCGCAAAGTATCAATACAAATGACTGAGGATAAAGAACGCCTTTGCCTCTGATTAAGTCGCTAAAGGATAATGAGCCTGACTGCCGCGAGCTCTGAAGGTTTGCCCGTTTGAAGCGTGGGCATTAGAGTGTAACCGCGAAGGACACTTTAGACACAACAAACACTCCACATGATGTAAGATGTATTGGCACAGACAAGAGACACGCGCATAATTGGAGTGGAATTTTGGAGCTAATGAGTGAGTGGAAAACGACTTTATCCCGAGCCAAAGAAATCAATCTTCACCGCGGAATTAGGAGCTGTGCGGGAGGCGTGAGCGCTATAAATCTGGATTTCAGAGCGGGAGTCGTGTTCAATTATGTATTTTCTCTTGACTTTATCTTATTTAGACACCCACGTCCAGCCAGTCGCACGTGGTTTTTCAGGTTTAAGCCAGATGCCATCCCAGTAATAGACAGGCGAGCCAATAAGTTAAAGGTGCACTGTGTGACTTGTCTACTGGAGGGTCCGTCAAATGCTTCTTTTCCCCATCGAGATGCTATTGCTTTGTTTGTAAGATTCCACAGTATGGTATTAAACCTTTCTATCTCCCTGGAGACCAAACCAGACCAAGTACAGGTAAGGTCTGTGGAGAGGCACCCCCCTTCACAGTCAGAATATCTGTTTTTTTAGGTGTTTTTGAGCTATAAACCACCTGTAATTGAACATTTAACAACATTTAATAAAAGAGCTGTTTGTCATACTTGCCACGTTTACACAAGAGCTTTAATTACGAATAAAAATAATTTTATTCGGAATTAAACTTAATTCTGAAGTAAGTGGGTGGTTTATTCTGATTTTAAAGCCAAATTAATTTAGTCCTTGACCATGTAAATGTTTATTCTTAAAAATAATCGCGGTTGTCTTTGGGTCGCCTCCTCGCTTCGGACTTTCCTCCACTGCTCTTTGGATTTGTGAGCGGGATGTGGGAGTGGGCTGAGGTGTGGCAGCCTCAGAGTCAGTTTGTCTTCTTCCTCCTTCTCCGACACTCTTCCTTTCTCCTCCTCAGCTCACAGACGTAAAGCCTGAGGAGGGAATTCTCCAGCTGCTGCTTCATTATCGTCAGAATCACTGCGGAAAAAGTTTGGATCGTGTTTGTTTGAGATGACAGAAAAGCCAGTAGCCGTGTGCGTTTTCTTCCCAAAGACGTAAATACATTTGTGTTTCTGTCCAATCAGAACCCTTCCCCACCCACAGACGTTGAGCGGAATTAAATAAAGACAATTTAACGTGTTTTCCATCTAAACCTCAATTCCGAATTATTATTTCCATGTAGACTCGAAAGAGAATATTTTAATTACGAACTATTTCATTCAGAACAAGTAATTCGGAATTAAAAAGCATCATGTAACCGTGGCCACTTTGGAACATTCCAGGCAGAGCAGTGACATATCCATAGAAACAGTCACAACCGAAACCAAGTTACACATTGCATCGTTGACATGCATACCAGGAAAACTAAATTAACTTGTTTGCAGATGTAAACAGGTTTTAAAAAATACATGTACATGTGAAAACTTCAAAATTGATCATAATTAAAATGTTATACCCCCTCCTGTTGAATTTTGAATGGAATACTGATATGACCAATGAGAAAATGCTAATATGGAGGACAATAAAGTTTAAAGGGCCACACCAAAATCACTTTATTCTACTGGTTCACTGTCTAACTGGGTCTAAAATAGAAGTGTGTACCTATCCCTGGCCTTATTTTAGCATTTTAGTTCCAAATATTTGTTAAAAATCAGACTTTTGGGTCAAAGCCGTGTATGTAACGGCCTCTTTAGGATCAACTACGGCCAGTAGGGTTGAATTTTCAGGATGAACTAACGGCCCCAGTGAGTCTGATGCAGGTTATTATGTGACGAGAACAGACACTGGCGTCTACGGGCAGAACGTGAGGAGCCCCTCTCAGCCCCATCACTACCTGGCACCGCTGAGCAACGCAATGTCCTGCCGTGTCTGGAGAAAATGGAAACGGCGAGATCCAAGCACAAATGTCCGTTCAGGTTGGATTGTTGTGGCTGTCAATCATCGCTCCAGAGCCCGCCCCACTACCGCCAGGCACCGCCCACTCTGGGGGATTCTTCAGATTTTGCTTAGGGGCGGAGTGAAGCTTCAGGAGGGTCTCCCATGGCTTTTTAAAAGTGCACTGTGTAACTTTTTTTAGTGAAACTCCATCACCTATTTGTCTTCATGGACATGTTATTGCTTTGTATAGAATGTTCCATAGTACAGATTAAACCCACTGTACTGTATGTATCTCAAGGGAAACAACTACAGGCTGCATTACAGGTCAGATCTGTGGAGAGGCAACCCTATTCACAGAGAGAATTACTGTATTTTTGAGCAACAGAAACACCCATAATGAATAAATGTTATAGAATATAGAAGGGTTTAATGTCATACCATGGAACATTCCAGGCACACACAATACCATTTCCATGCAGGTTACAGACCCTCCACCAGAAATTACTGCACGATGTACTGTTAAGTTAGGACTGAAAAATACATGACACCAGGATTACTGTTGAAACACGTTTGCACGCCTTATGGTTAGTGGTAAATTTGCACTTTTCATATTAGAAGCCAAATGATTTTAGAGCCCTTTTTTTGTAGCTTTCACAGTAACAAAAAAAAATGTCGTAAAAAAGGTTTAGTCATCATCACCAAGGCTTTCCGATGCAGTAAAATGCAAAGTTCCTTGAGAAATTTAAGAAATGAAATGGGAGTTGAAACTGTGACTGTGTTTTGGATATATAAAATAAATCAAGATCAAGATTGTTATTCTGAATTCAAGTTATTTTAGATGCAATATATGTACAGGGAAAACAATAAGGCTGAAGTTACGGTTGAAAAGTAATGGCCCAACCCTTAGCAAAGCAAAACCGAAGATATCTCATTTGTCACATTTACATCTACTACAGCGAAATGAGCACTAATCGAGACCAAAGTGGTTTTCTCATTCTTCTCAAGTGTCTCTCCTGAGTAAAAAGTCTCACAGTGAGCATTGTACGAGCTCTAAATTCTCTCACAGTTGTCTCTGTTCTTGATCTCAGCTAAGAGAAAAATTATATGTATTATGCTGCTTTCAAATGTCGCAATTTGATATCCTTACTTAGAAGCACCATCTCAGTTATGCCTCACTGTTTGAGTTCACAGATTTGTCTCATAAACGTCTCAGATTCATCTCATGTTATTCTCTTTAATTCTCCTTCAAAATAACCAAGACATAATTGCGATCAGGGGCGTACAATTACTAGACCTCCTCTGTTTATCGCATTTATCGGGTAACTGTCCAGAGGAAAGAAAATCCAAAAAGACCTCAATAAAATCTGATGTGTTTCTCCTGGACCATTTTGAGCACTGTTTAAGACCAGTGTGAGCAAGTAGCTTATTGTTCCAGCTTCTCATGTTTTGCTCCAGAAACAGGCCGCTGAACTTCTCAGATGAGACTCTTCTGTAGATATTGAAAGAGATCTCTATTTGGCCTTAACCACATCTCAGACTTTCACCGTGTTTGTTCTTCAGCTCAAATTAACCTCAGTCTGGGCTCCGTGTCGTACTTCTCATCTTCTGCTCAACTTGAACTAGGGCAAACTTTAAGCCTTTTGGTCAATGTGGGTTTGGTGCTGAAAATTCAGTCTGTGCTGTGATTGGCTGTTTTCAGAGCAGCTGAAGAACACGTCTGTGAGGAGCTCCTGAAGCGCAACGTCTCCTCCTGTCAGTATGAGGCTCATTTAAGGACTTTGACTGCCCTCAACTACAATAAAAGTTCTTTTTTTTTACTTGGTTCAACCTTTTTAACCCCCATTTATGATGATGCTTGTTTAATTAGAGTAGTATCTGTTGTACTACTGTATCATACTTTATATACTGTTGCTTTAAAGTTTAACAATAGTGTATCTTTGGTATTTTTGGGGCATTTAGTTGGAGTATGAAGGGGCTACTGCATACCAATGTGCATCTGTCAAAAATGGAATGGAAACTGTCCAGTGCAAAACATGATCTTATTTGGAAACCTGTTGGTCAAAGAGTGGGACGTCCTTTAGGATGAGAAACTATAACAAACGCATCCCCTTTCGATCGGGGTCTTTTCTTCCATTGGCTTTTAAAGATCCAGACTTCAACTGTCTGTAAATTGGCTGACTCTACTATCTGTAAAATAAAACATGTTTACATTCATTAGAGTTGTCATTAAATCATTTCTCAAGCATCTCTCCACCTGCTGGTATATGGGGAAAAATCATCTACAACTCAAAAAGGTAAGCTCCTGGATTTGGGGTCTTAAACCACATTAGTGAGCTATTCATACAGTGCTAACTTTACAAGAACAGATTCTGAAGGAAAAGGCGCGTCGAAGCAACCAAAGTGAAATGAAGTGGCTTCATTAATGCAGCACCACAGATACAGTTTGTTATCACTGACTTTGGAGTGAACCACTAGGACAAAAAGTGGAACCATTATTCTACATGTATATCTATGGAGGAACGTTACCATAGCAACACAATGCACATTAACATTAGCACATTCATTGTTTCAAATACTTTGAGTATAGGGATGTAACGATATCCAAGTCTCATGATACGATATCGTCACAGTATGAACCTTACGGTGTGATATATATTACGATATTTTGGGAAAGCTCACGATATTACAATATTCTACATAATAACAAGAGTGACATTCTAAAATCCTTTGACCAGTCATTTGGTACAACATTTATTGTCATTAAGGATGGAACAATATCCAAACCTCTCTGTACCATATTTACACATGTCACAATACGATATTTATTGCAATAATTTTTGTGGAGGCCCAAAGCTGTGAATCTGCTCCTTTTTCCTCTAAAAATGCTTCACAAGACTTAATCCAAAGAATGAAGATTTCAAAGTGCTTAGAACAGTTATTTCTTCATGTAGTCTGCACTGAAACGGAGCAAAGGATCATGGTCTATGTAGTTCCCTCTGTTTTTTTTAGCTATTTCTGCATCAGAACTATTCATTTAAGCAAAGAGACTTGTGATTCGATATATTGTGATGGTCCACGATATTATTGTGAGACCTTTGACGATACGATATCACCATATTTCGGTTATTGTTACATCCCTATTTGAGTAGTATACGATGTGAAACTGATGTAGCACCATAAACATTCCAAATGTGTTCATATAGATGAATTCACAATCCAAATAAAGTTGCTATTTTGTATTTTGTCGGGTTTTATACAAAGATGTGGAATGAAATGAACCTCAGACCGACTGTATTCAATGGAAGAAAAAATTAACATGAACTATTTGTAGCTGCATTTGCGCATGTCGTCCAAGAGCTCTCAAAGTCTGGGCTTCACCTGTCAAATGAGCCTTTTTATTCCTCTTTCATTTCCAATGTGTACACTGGTTTTTCCAAGGGCATTGAAAAGTTCTGAATTGAAAGAAAAGTATGTATGAAAATGGCAGTAGCAATGCTCAGGCTCCAATATGAGTGATTTTACTGATTTATGATTGAGCGCATATTACAAGAATGGTCCATATGTCTTATTTATTGCTTTCACCAACACTCCGAGCAACTTTACAGTTTAGAGCGTTGTTCATTCACTGCACACACTCAGAGGTGGTTAAGCTCTGGGATAGAACACAACACACAGAAACAGAGCTGCCACTCTCATTCAACAGCCTCGCTAACCACCGCACACACACACACACACACACACACACACACACACACACACACACACACACACACACACACACACACACACACACACACACACACACACACACACACTGCAAACTTCTCTGATCTGGCTAAGATTTGAAAACTTATATCAGGTTATTCATCTTGTTTTCAGGTGTAATATCGACTTACGAGTTCAGAGAGTTTCATTCTAGTCTAGAGGTCGTATATTTTAAGAGAACTTGTCAAATAAAATGACTTGTCCGTGCAGCAAGATAATTTCACTACTTTTGAGTCATTTTCTGATTGATTTAAGTGTTAATTTAAGTAGATTTAAGTGTTATTAAATATTTGCCAAGCTTTTTTATAGTATAGCCATAGTGTCACACACACACACGTACATGCACGCACACACATTCACAAGCGTACACACATATGCCACACACACTCACACACACTTACACACACTTACACACACTCACACACTCACATACACAAACACACACACGTATGTGCACACACACTTACACACGCACTCACATACGCAAACCCACACGTATGTGCACACACACATATGCACACACTCACATACGCAAACACACACACGTACGCACACACACATATATGCACACACTCACATACGCATACACACGTACGCACACACACACTTACACACGCACACACTCACATACGCACACACACACACACATACGCACACACGCACACACTCACATACGCAAACACACACACTAACGCGCACACACATACTTTCGCATATGCAAACACACACATGCACACACACTTACACATGCACACACACTTACACACACAAGCACACACATACACACATGCACATAAACACACGCATGTGCGCGCACACATACACCACCACACGGCAAAAAACACAATCTAGTCAAGCTAAAATGACTTGGATTAAGAAAGTTTTACCACGATTTGAGCAAATTTCACTTGACAAGTAAAATGATCTTCAAATATGAAAATACATCTTAAAATACTTAAAATAAGAAAAACAACTTTTTACACTTAAAATAAGAAATAAAATCAAATGTTGCTTGAATTAAGAAAAAACACTTATTCCGCTGGCAGATCGTTTCACTTGTCAAGATGAATCGACTAAAATATTCTTAATTGAAGTAATTTTAACTTTAACCTAGTTATAGTTTTTTTCCAGTGCACACACACTCACACACGCAAACACTCACACATGCAACAAATACACATGGGCACACACACGCAAACACACACATACACACACACACGCACAAACACACGCTTAACATTTTGTGTGGTGGGTGGTCAAACACGCACCCACCACACACACACACACACACACGTACACACACAAACACTCTAACACACGTACACGATGCACATGCGCTATACATTCTTTTCTAATCTTATGTAAATGTAAACTATGGCTAATATTGTGAAAGCAGCACCAGGAGCCAAAGTCAGATCTGTTTTCCATCCCAAACTCAGAAGAAGGAGCTGGATGCATTACTCTGTGGCGTTTGGTGTGAGAGCGTGCCTGGCTGCAGGTGGCCAAACTCTGGACCCATCACGTCACAGTATTGTGGAGTCAAACGGTCAAGTGAGTCAGCGAGTCAAGTGAAGCTCCCCAATGAACCACAACAAACAGGACATCGCCGAGAGACGTAATTCAGACTATTTTAGTGAAAACATGGACTATTCTGCAAAGGTAAGAGCTTTGTGCATTTGTGAGCTGTACAGATGTCTGCGCTTTTCTCTCAACTGCATTTAACAAGTTTGATTCCCATTGTTGTGACGCTTCAACCAGTCGGCTTCAAAGATTCGTTTGAACGTCTTTTTGTGGTTTCAAAAGCCGGCACTTCCGCTTTGAAGCTTTTATGCTAAATAAAATGGTTTCTTGTGAGCTTCAAGACATGTTCTAATGCTGCTATCTCCTCAAAAACATACCTGGAGTTGTCTTTGAGTAATCCTGGTGTATTAGTCGGTCGATATCTCCAAAGCTCTAAACGCTCTGTTCCACTTTGTGATGTCATGGGGGTAGTGGTAATACTCTAAAGGAACTCTGGTGTAATCTTGAAACACTTATTCTGCAAAAAACATCCATCAGAATTCATTGGGACTGCTCAAACATAATAACCCACTTCCATCATAAACAATATAATAATAAATACATATTTAATAAATCTGTGCATTCTGTTGGGAAAATTTCATATGTACAAATCCAAATTGTCCAATTCCAGACCCCTAAAACCCACCTTAAAATCAATATCCTAGATTTTGTATCAAATTTATGATATTCTCCAGAGCTCGCTAACAAAACGTACTGCAGGATGGTATTCAAACGTTGGAAGGTGAGGCAATTGAAAAAGTCTCTTCTTATAAATATCTGGGTGTGTGGATTGACGATAAACTGTTCTTTACATCTCACACTGAACATTTGCTGAAAAAGCTGAAGGCTCTTTTGGGCTTTTACTACAGATACAAACCCTGTCTGAACCCTGGTGTGAGGAAAAGACTTGTTCAGACCACCTTCCTCCCAGTTCTGGACTATGGGGATGTTCTGTATATGAATGCTGCCTCTTCAGCCTGGACATGATTTATCACAGTGACCTGCGCTTCATCACCAACTCTGACTTCAGGACCATCACTGTGAGCTGTACTCTGCTCTCATGGCCTTCAGGACCATCACTGTGAGCTGTACTCTGCTCTCGTGGCCTTCAGGACCATCACTGTGAGCTGTACTCTGCTCTCGAGGCCTTCAGGACCATCACTGTGAGCTGTACTCTGCTCTCGAGGCCTTCAGGACCATCACTCATCACTGTGAGCTGTACTCTGCTCTCGTGGCCTTCAGGACCATCACTGTGAGCTGTACTCTGCTCTCGAGGCCTTCAGGACCATCACTGTGAGCTGTACTCTGCTCTCGAGGCCTTCAGGACCATCACTGTGAGCTGTCCTCTGCTCTCGTGGCCTTCAGGACCATCACTGTGAGCTGTACTCTGCTCTCGTGGCCTTCAGGACCATCACTGTGAGCTGTACTCTGCTCTCGTGGCCTTCAGGACCATCACTGTGAGCTGTACTCTGCTCTCATGGCCTTCAGGACCATCACTGTGAGCTGTACTCTGCTCTCGTGGCCTTCAGGACCATCACTGTGAGCTGTACTCTGCTCTCGTGGCCTTCAGGACCATCACTGTGAGCTGTACTCTGCTCTCGTGGCCTTCAGGACCATCACTGTGAGCTGTACTCTGCTCTCATGGCCTTCAGGACCATCACTGTGAGCTGTACTCTGCTCTTGTGGCCTTCAGGACCATCACTGTGAGCTGTTCTCTCTGTTGTCATGGCCTTCAGGACCATCACTGTGAGCTGTACTCTGCTCTCGAGGCCTTCAGGACCATCACTGTGAGCTGTACTCTGCTCTCGAGGCCTTCAGGACCATCACTGTGAGCTGTACTCTGCTCTCGAGGCCTTCAGGACCATCACTGTGAGCTGTACTCTGCTCTCGTGGCCTTCAGGACCATCACTGTGAGCTGTACTCTGCTCTCGTGGCCTTCAGGACCATCACTGTGAGCTGTTCTCTCTGCTCTCATGGCCTTCAGGACCATCACTGTGAGCTGTACTCTGCTCTCGAGGCCTTCAGGACCATCACTGTGAGCTGTACTCTGCTCTCGTGGCCTTCAGGACCATCACTGTGAGCTGTTCTCTCTGCTCTCGTGGCCTTCAGGACCATCACTGTGAGCTGTACTCTGCTCTCGAGGCCTTCAGGACCATCACTGTGAGCTGTACTCTGCTCTCGAGGCCTTCAGGACCATCACTGTGAGCTGTACTCTGCTCTCGAGGCCTTCAGGACCATCACTGTGAGCTGTACTCTGCTCTCGAGGCCTTCAGGACCATCACTGTGGGCTGTACTCTGCTCTCGTGGCCTTCAGGACCATCACTGTGAGCTGTCCTCTCTGCTTTTGTGGTCTTCACTCAATCTCAGGAGACAAAGGCACTGGCTAATCTTCATCTCCTGTCTTCTGCCAACAGTTGGTACAACTCCCGTTCTTCACACCGGCTTCTTTTCTCCGTTCCCAGGTTCCACACTGAGCTAGAAAAAACTGCCTTTTCCACTGCCGCTCCTCTGACATGGAATAACACTCTGCAGGAACACATCTCCCTTAGTTCCTTCCTGCTTTCTGAGTGTGTAACTGAAGAGTGTACATGTTATCCTGAGCTTCATGATTATATATTTTCAGTGTATCTCAAGGGACTTCCTGGTAAAATAAAGGTTAAATAAAAATAGATAAATACTAAATTTCTAACAATAAATCTATCAAAACACTCAATATTACAGAAGAATTAGGATTTGATTTTTAACCACTTCCCTTCCTCAGTTTCTTGCATTGATTTCTTTGTATGTAATTATCTGCCTCAATTTAAGATTACATGTACGTCAATTTTGTTACTGTTTTGTTCTGGATTTAAGTTATTGAAATAATTTTTAAAATGACATCACAAGGAGTAACAGGGGGTTTTCAATTGGAGGGAAGAACTCAGACTAAATTTGCTGGTTAAACATGTGCCTATGAAACAAAACACAACATCGGGTTTGTTTGAGATGAGGAAACAACACTATAACAGAAAATAGACAGAAAATGGACGCTTTAAGATTGACAATACACTAATACAGTACAGTAGTGATTGATTAGAGCTGATTTTGAACTGCCAACCCTCTGGTAAATTCTCCATACAGTAACTTAATCTGAAATGCTTTAAATATGTCTGAGTTCTGGGTTATGTCTTGTGGTGCTTGAGTGCAGATGCAGAGTGTACCAGAGGGCTCAGCTCTGACCTGCAGGACTCCTGTCTGTCTGCTTTAAGATGAATTCTCCAGGACCAGTCTGACCCCAGAGGAGCGCAGCCCCACATAATCTCATCTCCAATTCTTCACCCTCTCGTAGAAAAATGATGTCTACTGTATGGAGATGTTGTAAAGAAATATACTTTTCACTAAGAGATTCAAAAACAGGATGTGATGTGCGGCTGATTGTGTTGTCATAGCGCTCTGAAGGGGGAGTGACTTAGCGTGGAGAAACTTTAAGTGTTAAAAAATGAAGATGAAACATACAATAAATATGGTGATATAAATATGTTATGTGTTAGCCATTAAGCCATGGTTTAAAGATGCACTATGTAACTTTTTTTGGTAGAGGGTCTGCCACCTGCTTGTCTCCATGGAGATGTTATCGCTTTGTCTAGAAACTTCCACATTATAGCATCAAACTGCTTTATCTCTATGGAAACAAGCAAGTGAAACTAACAAGCCAAGTTACAGGTCAGATCTGAAACTGAATAAATGAATGATATGTGTCTAGTGCTGGTGGCAAACTGTAAGTGAATATCACCTTGGTACTAAGCAAAGTTTTGCCCAAGGACACAACCACAGTTTCTGCAAGATTTGATCTTTTCTTGTGTATTTTGTTGATATTTGGCAAAGCACAGCATGAGTTATGATTCTGTTTAGATTGAACACAGTGGTGTTGTAATGGTCTGTACCTGAGGGGAGACACAGTGAAAGGTCAAATGCTTTCGTTTAAAGGCCAAATGTGCTGCAATAATTTCAATAAAACTCACATTAATCATGAAGGTGACACTAACCTGAAGAGAGGAACAGACAGAGCTGGAGGCTTTGTCAAAAAAGAAGAAGAATTTTTACATTTTCCTGTTTTTATATGTTCCTATGTGTTGTCCAATTGTAAAGAATGAGATACTGTGTGTAAGGGCACTTTCACACTGCAAGTCTGATTATTTGGTCCGCACCAAGCAATAAAACTGTTATGTAGCATAAAGACTTTCACACCTGCAAACAAACCAAAACTGGTCTGATGGACAGAGCTTGTGCACAGCGGGTTCAACTGCACGTGACTCGGGGACGCTGAGTCTCTTCTGCACACCTGACATCTTGGAATGGGGGGTTGGGGTGCTTAATTCATGCCAAAATTGAGGACCGGGGGGTGGGGGAGTCCATGCCTGCCCTCCCATGATGCATTTGGAATAGTTCGTTTGGACCTACTGTCAATGGTTTGGACCTGACTGTGTTCTCACCAGAGGGAGCGCACCAGAGTTTGGCATTTGGTGCGGAGTCAAGTGGACTGAGACCTCAAAAAAGAGGTGGTCTCGGTGCAGATTCACACGCCATTGATGCTTTTACACCAACGAAAGCGAAGCGATGTAAGAGCCCCTGATTCCATTGGAATGTTTGGTGTGCACGAACTTCTGTTGGTGTGAAAACACCCAAAGTAATTTCCCTTGTGGATCAATACAGTTTGCCTAAGCCTCAAAGAAGGAGTTTGTAGTATCCAAAAATAATTCCAGCCTCCTGTGCATTGTATAAAATTACAAAAATCTGTGAATGGAAAACCTTGGAATGCTGGTTCTACCTTGGCAGCCTATTATAGCCTATTATACCCCAGCTTTAATGGAAAAGTGGAGGTCGATCCCTGGACCAGATGGGGCCTTTCTGAGTGGAGTTTGCATGTTCTACCTGTGTCTGGGTCGGCTTGAGTTGGCCTGTCCAGTTTCAAACATTAAAGGTGCATTGTGCAATTGTGTAACTTTTCTGGTGGAGTATTCACCATCTGCTTTTCCATGTAGATGTTATTGCTTTGTCTGATATCTTTCAGCATATCACATTAAACCTTTCTATCTTCATGGAGACCAGACCAGATTTACAGATCAGAGCTGTGGGCGAGGCAAGGCAGGGGAGAAATGTCACTGAAGGGAGAATAAATTTAAAGTAAGATTAATGAATTGGCCTCATTATAAGTATTAGCGATTATAAGCGACCTTGAGCGTCCAGAAAGGCGCCTGATAAATAAAATGTATTATTATTAATATTATTATTATTAAAAGCTAGCTGTAAACTTAGGATGACCAGCCGTCCCTATTTTGCTTTACTTCCCTCTGTTGATTTCCCACTGCGCATGTGAAAGCCCAAAAGACTCAATTTTCGATGTCGTTTCTAATCTAATTTATTTACGAGTGAATTATATTTTTTTTAAACGCTTAAAAATACATTTTCTCAAACCATTTTCTTTCAACAACTCTCAGTTTCTCTTCTTCTTCACCGTCAGTAGTTGATCCTCACTTGTTGCTTCTGGCGGCTCGAGCCTCTCGCCACCGCTGGAGTCGACAATCGAGTCTTTTGGGTTTTCACATGTGCAGTGGGAAATCAACAGCGGGAAGTGTAAGGCTGTTTATAAAGTTGTTTTCTAACATTTCCAGACACTAATGAGTGAACCAGGCAGCGTGTTTTGTTTGTTAAACTTGTGGCTGTTGTAAGATGGGTTAAAGTGGTGTTAAGCTTCTTCAGTGTGAAGCAAATTGGCGTTTTACGTGGAAGTTAAGAACTTGCCCCCATCACTACACTAGTTTGTTGCCTTGACAGACTCACTGCCACAGTGAGATCTCCGCCGAGGAAACACTGATCTGTGCTGTTTTTTGGCTTCTGACAGAATTCCACCACCTCTAGCAACGGACTTTCGCTTTAAATGTGCCCGAGTTCCCCTTTAAAGTTCACTGTAGAACCTCTAAACATAAAGTTTCGACCAATCAATCAAACTTTTTCTAACAGTAAAAAAGTAAAATATCCTTAAACAAGTGAACTTTCACATAAAACTTTTGGGAAGTGTGTAAGTTCCCACTGTCCGCTGGCTATTTCAGACTATTATCAGTACAGTCCACTCTCTGTCCAGCCTCCAGTTCAGATGAGTGATCATTCTAATCTTCTGCTTTACTGAAAACCCAAATGTGAAATCCTTCCTCTTCAAACTCCCTCTTTCTCTACCCTCTCCATCCACCCCTCTCATTCACTCTCTGTCCTCCCTTTCTCCCTACAACAATCTCTCCCTCACTTCCAACATCTCACTATCTTTACACTTCTCTCCTTTTCTCCTTCTTTCTCACACTTCTGTCTCTATCTTTCGTTCTCTTTACCCCCTCTCTGCTCTCATTACCTCTTTCTCTCTCCCTGATTTCCCTCTCTCTCTTTTTCACACACACTCTCTCTTCCTCCCTTTCTCCCTCCACATCCCCATTATCCTTCACTATCTTTTCTCTCCATTCCTCTTTTTCTCTGTTCTCACTCACACTTCTTCTTACTCTCAACATACTGTACCTCTCACTCACCCCTCTCTAACTCTCTTTCTCTCTGCATCAGTGTCTCCCTTAATTCCACATCCCTCCCTTTACTTCCTGTTCTCTCCTTTTCTCTTTTTCTTCCTATATACCTCTCTCTTACTTACCTTAGTTCTACCATCCCTGTTCTCTCTATCTTCCTATCTGTCTCTCTCTCCCTATCTAGCTCTCTATCTCCCTATCCGTCTATCTCTCTCTCTGTTTCTCTATCTCTCTATTTATCTATCGCTCTATCCCTCTATCTCCCTATCACTCTATTTATCTATCTTCCTATCGCTCTATCTCCCTATCTCTCTATCTCCCTATCCCTCTATCTCCCTATCTATTTATCTCTCTGTCTCTCTATCTCTTTATCTCTCTGTCTCTCTATCTCTCTATCTCCCTATCTCTCTATTTATCTATCTTCCTATCCCTCTATCTCCTTCTCAATTTAGCTCTCTGTCTCTCTATCTCTCTATTTATCTATCTTCCTATCCCTCTATCTCCCTATTGATTTATCTCTATCTCTTTATCACTCTAGCTCTTTATCTCTCTATCTCTTTATCTCTCTGTCTCTCTATCTCTCTATCTCCCTTCCTCCTCCCCATCCCTCCCTCTCTGTCTTCCCCCTTTACCACCATCTCTCTTTCCTTCTCCTCCCCTCCATCTCTCCCTCATTTACACTCCCCCTTCCTCCCTTCCTCCCTCTTTTCTGATGAATCGCTCTCAGATAAAAACATGTGAGGAAATTTATTTGTGTTTTATCGATGGTTTTGTTTTTGCGGCACGGCTGAAATGTCCGGACAGTATAAACCTGACAGAAGCAGGTTAGTGAGCGCATAAACGACTGACGACGGAGGGATAAAAGAGGACTAGAAATTTAACACGACCACATTGACTTGTAAATTCAGGATGATGTCGTTCTGTATTTTTATATCAGGCTGTTCCCCAACGATGAAGCTCATTGGTCACATATCATTCCCAAACAAAATCACATTTCTCTCACCTCAGATTAGCAGAGTTTAAAGGGCCCATCCATCCATCTTCTCCCGCTTAATCTGGCTGGGTTAAGCGGCCGGATTAACCCAGCCGGGCCCATTTTACGCTATTTTCTGATCTATGTTTTCATAAGTTTCCTCATCACAAACATATCTGTAGTTGTGTTTTGCTTCATTCACACGTGTAACACATAAACCACTTAAAAAATAAGGGATGTGAAAAATCTTTAAAAAGCGTTTGATAGGGTTGGGCGGTATCCAGATTTTGATACCGTTAAACTGTCGCAGCATTTTACCGGGGTATACGGTATTACAGTGACTAATTAAGAATTATTTTGTATCTTGCACCTAAACCATTCAGAAATGAAAAAGCAGCATTATATTTGAAGATGAGGCACAAGTTCTGATTAAACCAAACTTTTTATCAGCGCTTATACTGGATGCAAATGAGCCATGTGCTTTTAAGTTTCATTTCTGTAAAACGTAAACAAATGTGCCAAAGCTGCATTAAGCACTTTATTGCTCAAAGTCTATAATGAGCAGAGTACCGAAAATGTAGAGTGGTGGAGAGGACCAATCACAGCCCTTATTGTCTGTGTCGTTTTGAGGCGTGGTTAGAAAATTTGGGAGGTGCACGGTGGTCGCGGGCACTGTATGTAGGGCGCGCACATCGACGCAAACACGTTTTTATGCAGAACCATAAATTAGGATTTACCGTCTCCTCTGTGAAAGTCTGACTTCGCCCTCAAGCGGGAACTTTCTCCTCTTCAGCGCCTCGTCCCCTCTCGACTCTCGGCTTCAATAAAACGTCTCTGTCACAAACTTTTCGGCTCAACATCACACACGAAGTGTCAGTCACTTTTTTTTTTCTTCTTCCTCGCTGTGTGTGGATGGATATCTCCGAGCGTAATGCTACATCGTACTTCCACTACATCGTACTTCCGCTACATCGTACTTCCGTTACATCGTACTTCCGGCTCTTGTGAAAAAGGTCTATTCCAACTTTGCAACACTTTCCCAAAATGATCTCCATGGCAACACTGGATCATTTGAGGCAGACAGCGCAGAAATGACCGAGCAAGAATGCCCTGAAATGTGAGGACTTTGTCACGGTATGAACCTCACAGTACGATAGTTATTGCGATATGGTGGGGAGGCTCACGATATTACGATATTCTACAGAATAACAAGACTGACATTCTAAAATGCTTTGAGCAGTCATTTGGTACAACATTTAGTGTCATTAGGGAGGGAACGATATCCACATCTCTCTGTACAATATTTTCACCACATACATCTCACTGTACCATATTTAATGCAATATTTTGTGGAGGCACAAAACTGTGAATCTGCTACTTTTTCCTCTAAAAATGCTTCACAAGACTTAATCCAAAGAATGAAGATTTCAAAGTGCTTAGAACAGTTATTGCTTCATGTCGTCTGCACTGAAACGGAGCAAAGGATCATGGTCTATGTAGTTCCCTCTGTTTTTTTTTTAGCTATTTCTGCATCAGAACTATTCATTTAAGCAAAGAGACTTGTGATTCGATATATTATGATGGTCCACGATATTACTGTGAGACCTTCGACGATACAATATCACCATACTTCGGTTATTGTTACATCCCTACTGTCTGTCTGTTCACTAGGAAGAAACACATTTTACATAGAAAATAGCTTTGGCTTAATACAAGGAGAATATTTTTCACCCTTGGCTGCTCTTAAAAAGCCGCCCAATTCCACTGCAAAATCGCAGACTTGGCAGCTCAGCTCAACATAGCAGCGTGAGCAGGAACAGTCCTCCTGAAAAACTCCGACAAAGTTTAAATCCAGGTTAAAAATGCTTCTATTTAGCTGTGCGTATGACTGAAATGTTTTTATTCTGCACTCGTCTCATTTAAAGATAATTTTATAATGAACCGGCACTGACTGTGTTAGTTGTTTTTTTTTCTAAACCCAGAATAGTTCAGGACAACACCCGACTATGTCTAAAACCATAATTACATATTTTTATCAATTACACATTTCTCATACCTGAAAACTGGCACATTTAAAGAGTTTGTTTAAGATTTGTGGATTCGATTTATGCTTTGAATTTTCAAAGTCGCGAGCAGGAAAAATGGTGACCTTGCAATCTTTTTTCCTTGTTTACCGTTTGTACGCAGTGTAGGTTCGGGGAGATAAGACGACAAATAAACCAGACAAGGAGCGCAGAGGAGGGGCCCATCCATCTCTGAGATACAGTAAAAACGTGACTTTACCAGAATGACAGAGTAGAGTTTCTTCATCTCCTCACACGTCTTGGTCAGAGCGGAGAGGTCCGACTGGTACTTCTCAATCACAGTCTAAAGGTAAACAAATCAATACATCAATACAATCAAGTTACAACTCTAGTGTTTAAGGTGTTGCTCATTAACAGAGAAGAATAAGGTGGTCTTCCATTTTTTCCCCATATTGAAAAAACAAAAACAGCTAGACAATGGTGGTATATCCAAGTCTCACGATACGATATTGTCACGGGATGAATCTCCCGGTACGATATTTATTGCGATATGGTGGGGAGGCTCATGATATTACGATATTCTACATAATAACAAGACTGATATAAGATGCTTTGACCAGTCATTTGGTACAACATTTATTGTCATTAGGGATGGAACGATATCCAAATCTCTCTGTACGATATTTTCACCATATACATCTCACTGTACCATATTTATTGCAATATTTTGTGGAGAATCTGCTACTTTTTCCTTTAAAAATGCCTTCACAAGATTGAATCCAAAGAAAGTGCTTAGAACAGTTATTTCTTTATGTCGTCTGCACTGAAACGGAGCAAAGGATCATGGTTTATGTAGTTCCCTCTGTTTTTTTTAGCTATTTCTGCATCAGAACTATTCATTTAAGCAAAGAGACTTGTGATTCAATATATTGTGATGGTCCATGATATTATTGTGAGACCTTTGACGATACAAAATCACCATATTTTGATTATTGTTACATCCCTACTAGACAATATTTTGGTAACAAATTTGTTTCACCTTGAAGATTCTATATTACACAACTGTGAGTCATGTTATAATGCTGTTACCTCATCAAAAACATGCTCAGAGATGTGTTTTGTTTCAGTAACCCTGGTTTTAGTCTATCTGCATTTTCAAATTTCCAAAATTTATGATGTCATGAAACAGTAATTTTTAAGTTAACTGCTCCTACACCTTTATTTTAACCTTCTTCTTTAACCTATTAAAACCTTCTTAATACAGCCCTATTAAAGCCATTGTTAAACTGTGTAGTTAATAGACGTTTTTCACAATGGCTGGAAGGGCCTGCTGTAGATTTGCAGAACTTCTTTATGGTTAATGGTCTTCTGTGGCAAAATGTCTGTGGAAATGCCTTGCGTATTCTCCACCAGCTTCACAAATCTGCCCCATCTTCAAATCTTCATCCAATATAGTAGGATAAAGATTCTGTTCCACAACGATCAAGGTAAGAAAGACGAAAGCTTAAAGGCGAACAACGATGAGCATTAGTGAACTACTGAGCAAAACTAACGCTATGGTATTCTAGAGGTGTCTCGCATTCGCACTGCACAAATCTGTCTATCTGGGCTAATATCGACATCCTGAAATTGATTTTTTATTTGAATTGTAGAATCAGTCTAAGTGAACAAGTTTCTCATGTTTTATTCATGACTATAACATTAGTTTTTTCATGGAAGAATGTTTCTCCTTTGTGGACTTTATTGGTTGGAGATTTGGTGATGGGGCAGGTTTATGAAGCTGGTGGAGAGTTGGCGACACATTACCACAGACATTTTGCCATAGAAAACCATTAACCAGAAGTGCCTCAAACCTACAGCGGGGCACTTCAGGCCATTGTGAAAAAGGTGTTTTAGTCCATTCAGTGTTCACCTTCAAGTCTTTTAAGAAGTTGGGGTGTGTGTCTCCCAGTTTCCTCTTCTTGGACGCCTTTCGGTACTGGATGATTTTCTGTAACTCATTCTTCAGAACTACAGAAGAGTAGACTCTAATCAAATACAGCAATAACATTTCACCACATGTGATGAGTAACTTTTAACTTGAGATGTTATAGCTTATTAAATTGTGAAAAATTGACTTGGTTTAGCATTGAGAATTAAGAGATATTATCATGCTGTTACCTCATCAAAAACATACCAGAGTTGTGTTTTGTTTCATTCATAAATGTTTTAGTCTGTCTATCTCCAAAGCTCAAAATGCTCTGTTCCACCTTGTGTAAAATCCCTGTTGTCCAGTCAGAATCCATCCAATTCAAATTTGTCAACTGGACAAAAGTTCAAAAAGCTCATCCAAGCTGCTTCTTCAGTTCTGGTCAGAATGCTGGAGGACACTGACTTATATCTGCCTGCCAGTGGGTTAGATTCCAAGAAATGACTAATACCCTTCTTGTTTACAGTTTCTGTTGTTAGTTCGGCCTATTGAACTTGCTCTGAGTGTGGGGTCAAATTAGCAGAATCATTCAGGCCATTATGGTGCTTTCATACCTCTTGGTCTGACCTGGCTACAACTATTGTTTTAGATTGGAGACAGATGATGTCGGAGGCCTCCATTTATGATTATGTAGGATGGATTGTCTTTCCCTTTTCAAACCAATTCTTCTCTCTGGCTCAGATTTGTACCTCACTGTCCTTAAAAAAAGGAGTGGGTCTGTGACATTTAGGTGGAGATGAACAGCAGACTGAGGTCCACTATGGCTCTCCCTTCTGTGCTGGTACATCCTCTTGTGTAGTGGCTGTTTTGTTTCTCCAATATAACGCTCACTGCAGTCTTCACTACACTGAATAGAGTGGACCACATCGCTTTGTTTGTGGATCAGTGATGTCATGTAGTGGTAGTTTTCAAGTTAACAGCTCCTTTTACCTTTAGTTCAGTAGAGATTGACAATTCCAAGTTCAGCCTTGAATCATCCAAAGGATTCTAGTGAAGGTGTATGGATTGTGTTTTTAGGGTGACCATGTTTACATCTGTCCAGGGACTACAGATGAAAAATACCCTGTCTGCCTAATTCTGGTACATTTACAGAAATGTTGATTAATGTAACTGTCCCTGCAAAATAAACCAAATAAATAAATAGGTTGTTTTCTGTTTGAGAGTAGAATTCTGCCCAAATATGCAGGGTTTGTGTGTTAAACATGTGTGAATGAAACAAAACATAGATGATAAAATAGCACAAGAATGTGCCTTTAATGGCTTTAGCTTATCTAACTTTGTGGAGACAAGCAGGCCGAGTTGCAGGTCAGATCTGTGAAAAGGCGACCCCACTAAAGTATGAAGGTTTTTCAAGGTTTTTTCTTCTCAATGAAAAGCATACGTAACATTTCCAGTAAAAACCTTAATATTCTTGCTTTTACTTTAATGATTAGTTCCCTGTGTGCTTTTTTGTTTCTAAAACCACAGAGATCAACAGCCCAAACTGGATTTTACTTGCAAAATAGATTAAGCTTAAAGCCATTGAACATTTCAGGCAAAGCAATAAGAGTTCCAGAGAGACAAGCAGAAATGTTACTTAGTGTACCTCTTCAGCCAAAACTTTTCAATTTCAAGTAAATGTCAACATGATTTTAGAAGTTGGACCCTGATCTGTTTTGGGTTATAACCATAGACCGTATATATGAGTGGACTAAGTGAGTGTGACGTCTCCACAGCGTCAGCGTCGCTCAAATGAGGCTCCTGATGCCACAGTTACAGGAACGAATCTGGAGCCAGGTTCCATATTTGGAAATCCGACCGCAAGTATCATAGCAACCACAAGAGCCAATCATGACTGAGGTCGCTAAATGTGCCCGTCCGACTCTCCGGGGAGCGGCGATACTCTGCACCATTCTCCATGGACCGCTGTATTTCAGTGATTCTTGAGAATAATAAGGAAACTTTTAGCTTTTATCATCAAACTTTAAATAGGAAGTTTACGTCATTGATTTATGTTCTATGCTCTGTTACGTGCGAACAACAATAGAGTCGCAATTTAACAATATTCACTTTACTTTATGCTAGTTAAATTATGCTAGTTAAGATTCTAGTAACGTTAGCTATTGTAATTGTTTGATATATTTTGTCATTTTATTTCAAAAATAGTCGGGGCACGAAAGTGGGAAGGGGACTTACTTAGCAGTGAAACCCACTAGTTGTCAATCAAACCTGTTGCTAACACTCGGTGGCAGCAACCTCGGGGAATGAAGGCATCTGATTGGTCCGTTATTCATGTTCATATCTTGATTTAGGAACAAAACAGCGAAATGAAAAATTCAGGATCCTGTGTCGCGGGTTCATACGAACATTTTAAGACCAAAATGACGAGGCCACAGCAGCAGGTCCAGAGAGAGGAGCGATGAGATCCTAATGTAAGTCAATGGGAAAAAGGGAGAGAAGGAGCCGGAAGAGCCTCCTGGAGCACTTCCTGTTTGGCACACGGCAGCTAATGCTTTAGCTAAGTCCACTCATATATACGGTCTATGGTTATAACTGTACTCACCGTCTACTTCTGCGGTTAGACCTTTGATGGAGGCTGTTATAAAGGAGAAAAAAAACAAAAGAAAGAAATCAGTGACACAAGCGCAAACGAATCTCACATTTAAAGCTCTTATATTACGCCAAACTGTCTCTCGTTACCTCCTCAAAAACAGACCTGGAGTTGTGTTTTGTTTCATTCACATTTATGAGTAATCCTGTCAACACAACTCCACATTTGTGAAGAGGAAACAACAATATAATACATATCGATTAGCGCAATATAGGCTCTTTAAATCATTTACTGTTGCTTAAATCTTGTTGTATTTTTACCTCCTGGGTCAGACTCAAACTCTGCCAGTTCCTCCGTGAAGGTGGCGAGGGAGGGCTGGTGCCACCGGATCTGCTCCACCAAACCATGGAGCAACGTGTAGTCTTTGTCTTTACCTCTGAGCTGCGCTATCTGAAGAGAGTCAACAGGGTCAGCAGAACATCTATACCATCTCAGACTAAGTGTGTAATGCTTGTAATAATAATGGCTTGAATTCAAATTATGTTTAAGGTTTTACAAGCTTCTCCACGCAAAGTAAACCATTTTTTCCAGTCCAATGCCAGAAAATTCGGTCAATATTGGACAGTATTTTTTTTCCAGATGATTATAATAGAAAAGAGGAATATATTGCAAATTTTAAAACTTATTTCACTAGCAAGGACCCCACTTAGAACACATGTGCGAAGAGAAAAGAGTTTATTATATGGAGACGATGTGGGTCGGCTGGGTTGAGACTCAGGGTGGGGGTTCAGTCTCAATCTTCACATGGCCTAGCAGGACGGGACCCCCCTCGTAGGCGTCTTATGTCTGGAAGTGAACAGATCGGAGTTGGGAGGGTGGGCTCGAGTTATTCGGGACAAAATGGGTTGCCAGGATAAGTTGCTACAAATAGGCTTCTGGGAAATTGAGGCGTGGTAGAATTGAGCTGTGATTCGCTGGAGAGGAGGCGAGGGCAGCTGAGACGTGGTCCTGCTCCTGAACCTAAGTTAATCATATTAACTACATATCAGGTTATTAATTTTGTTTTCAGGTTTAATACTAGTTCTGAAACTGCTTCATTCTAGTCTAGAGGAAGCTTATTTTAAGAGAACTTGTCAAGTAAAATGATCTTGCTGCATGGACAGATGATTTCACTAGATTTAAAGGGACACATCGTAATTTTGGACATAGGGCCTCATTTCCTTATGAGCCAGAATATTGGAGACATGGAGACAATTTTTTTTTAAATCTTCCATCCAGTCCTTGTATTTGCAGAGGTTGCTGGTGCTAGGCTAGTGCATGCCAATGGCCATAGTTGTCCTGCCACTAAAACAGTCTTACCCACTCCACAGAGCACCCGAGGCAAAACTATTAGAACTCCAGACTGTCCATGTGAATGTCTGTTTCCAGAGAATAATTGTAGAAGTAAAACCAACCGTTGCATTTGAAGGATTTATGTCTGAGCAGCAGTGAGTTGTACTTCCTGATAGAAAGCTCGGCAGCGGCTGGCGGACTGATATATGAGAAAATAGTCCCTCAACATGCGACGATTCATGTGATGCAAGGTTAGTTTTATTTCAAACATTATTCTATGGACACAGACATTCACATGGACAGTCTGGAGTTCTAATAGTTTTGCGGGTGCTCTGTGGAGTGGGTAAGACTGTTTTAGTAGCAGGACAACTATGGCCATTGACATGCACTAGCCTAGCACCAGCAACCTCTCCAAATACAAGGACTGGATGGAAGATTTAAAAAAGTGTCTCCACATGTCTCCGACACTCTGGCTCACGAGGAAATGAGGCCCTATGTCCAAAATTCCGAACTATCCCTTTAAGTGTTCAGTGTTTAAGTGGCCAAGCTTTTGTTGCAGTGTAGAAGTAGTTCAGTCTTACAAAAAAGATATGTAATTTCATTTTGTTATTTAAGTAACTAAGTTAATTTGTGAAATTTATTGTCCCCCTTGCTATGGAATGGATGAGTAGAAATGTTACATAGTACATCTTTAGGTAAGTACCTCTTCATAAGAAATACAAACCAAAAATATTGCAACTTCTCTTAATTAAAATACTTTATTTTTTTAACTCTTAAAACATGAAAAACAAAACTAATTCATTTTAAACAGCTTACAGTGGTCCAAAGTTATTCCTCACGTACCTTATGCATTCTGAAAATCCTAATTATTCACGGCGATGAGTTTGTAAGTGCTTTTCTAAACTATCAGCCACAAGAGCAGAGTTTTGCTGTGACGGTAATTAGCAATGCTAATGCGCACTTCCTGACTATTGCACAAGAAAATGCTCTGTAATTAGATTCAGGCAGCATCCAGCAGACTTATGTGAACCTCAAGAGCTGCTTACATGAGATATCTGCACTGGAGCAGGACACATTTTGCTCAAATACACGAAGAAAAACCGGGTAGAGGCTGTTTAAATAAATCAATAGGTATATAATATTAACTCCTTTTCATACGAGCACACTGGGGCATCGCCATCATTTTTATTCCTCATACAAGCCTCTGTCTGACTAATAAACACAAACTCACAAAGCATTAACAATAAGACACAGGAGATGATTTTCCTCCTGGAGTGTCCGCCTTTAATTCGGAGCGGAAACTGTTTACAGGTTTCAATTCCACGGGAGAGTCTTGGTGGAGGAACCAGGGCCCTGCTTCATTAAACTGAACAGGACCTCTCACTCTGAGCTCTGAAGGCTCCCAGCAGAACGTCAACGGAGCGCAGGGTCTGCAGCAAGAATGCACAAGCAGATCAAACTATACACAATAAGCAACTTCTCCCATAGAAAGACTTTTGCACCAGGATTTCTCTAGTGTGTTACAAGAAGCGGTGAATGAAATACCCCATTTTGTTACTTATATAGGGGCAAAAAAGTTAGAGTATTACATTAAAAAATCTACTGAAGTAAATGTATGAAAGTCGTTTAAAAATGTACTTAAAGACCGAAAAGTAAAAGCATTTTGCAGAGATTTTTTGAACAATTAAAGGATGAAATTGTGATTTTGATCAAGAATTCAGCAGATTTTAAGTGATTCATTTGATTTCTTAATTTGTCTAGCTGTTTTTGTGCGTTTGGTTTGTTCAAAACTGGGATGTTAAATCTGTTTTTTGACCAGGTCTGAAACCGTGAAGAAAAGTACTTAGAAGTACCTAGAGTATTGCATGAAAAAATCTACTGAAGTATAAGTATTTAAGTCCCTGTTTAAAAATGTACTTAAAGCGCAAAAAGTAAAAGCATTTTGCAGAGATTTTTTGAACAGTTAAAGGATGAAATTGTGATTTTGATCAAGAATTCAGCTGATTTTAAGTGATTTTAATGTGTTTTTGTGCGTTTGGTTTGTTCAAAGTCGGGATGTTAACTCATCTTTTCGAGCAGGTCTCAAACCGTAAAGAAAAGTACTTTTTACATTTCAGTCCAGATCTAAAATGCAGTAGAGTAGAAGGTACAAATACCTGCTCTCAAATGTAGGGAAGAAGAAGCAAAAAGTACCTACTGTAAAATGTACTTACATAAAGAACAGATACCTAAAAATTGTACTTAAAGGTTGTATGATATATAGTGAGTGGTGAACAAAGTACTCCATTTTGTTACTTAAAAGTAATTTTAGTAAAAGTATTGCATGAAAAAATCTACTGCAGTATAAAAATTAAAGTGCCTGTTTAAAAATGTACTTAAAGAGCAAAAAGTAGAAGTATTGTGCAGAGATTGTTTGAACAATTAAAGGATGAAATTGTGACTTTTTGATCAAGAATTAAGCTGATTTTGAGTGATTCAGTTGATTTCTTAATTTGTCTGAATGTGTTTTTGTGTGTCTGGTTTGTTCAAAATTGGGATGTTAAATCTGTTTTTTGACCAGGTCTGAAACTGCAAAGAAAAGTACTTAGAGTATTACATGAAAAAATCTACTGAAGTATAAGTATTAAAGTCTCTGTTTTAAAATGTACTTAAAAAGCAAAAAGTAAACATATTTTGCAGAGATTTTTAGAACAAATAAAGGATGAAATATAGTGATTTTGATCAAGAATTCAGCTGATTTTAAGTGATTTTAATGTGTTTTTTGTGCATTTGGTTTGTTCAAAGTCGGGACGTTAACTCCTCAAACCGTAAAGAAAAGTACTTTTTACATTTCAGTCCAGATCTAACATGTAGTGGAGCAGAAATAGAAATACAAATACCTGCTCTCAAATGTAGGGAAGAAAAAGCAAAAAGTATCCACTGTAAAACGTGCTTGTGTAAAGTACAGATACAGATAATTGTACTTAAAGGTTGTATCGAGGATTTTCCAAGGAAAGGGAAATACAGCTCCCTAAGTAGAAACGTCTCCCCCACCTCCTCCTGACACTAGAAATCATTCTTGTCTACAGCCAGTGCATGTTCAGAATTGCTGTTTAAGTGTAATAAAATAAATAATAATAAATAATAAAAATAAATATTCAATGTGGTGAAGTGGTATCAAACTAGGGATGCACTGATACCAATACTGGTAATGAATATTGGTGCTGATACTGAAAATTTTGCTGGACCGGGTAGCGGTTCCATAATATCAGTTAAGCCCACATCCTGATTGGACCTTTAATTGGATGTAATATTATGATTTACAGGCTGTTTTTTGCCCAGAACATCTCATAACGCTTTTAGTTCTTCAGTCGTCATGTGAAGGAGAAATATCAGCACACTACTGGTGCGTTTAACCTACGAACGCACCAATAATTGTGGGCTCACCACCCGCAGAGGGGTTCACGGGGGGGTCAGGTGTGCTGAGGACTGGGCGGTGAACAGCTGCCCCCACAACCCAGCTGGATAAAGAGGAAGAAGACGGATGGATGGATCACACTATTGGATCTCACACTGCAAAAAAGCTTGTCCAAAATTTAACATATAAACACTTCACTTCACAGAAAATCTATCCTGATCTCATCAGATCTCAGAAGCTCAGCAAGACCAGGCCTGGTTAGTACTTGGAGGGGAGACCACTGCTGCGCCAGTTGCAAAAACTGTTGTTGCGTCCTTAGGCAAGACACTTCACCCACATTGCCTAGTATGAAAGTGGTGTGTGTGTGAGTGATGGTGTTCGGAGAGGCTGATGGTGCAGATTGGAGTCTCACTTCCGTCAGTCTGCCCCAGAGAAGCTGTGGCTACAATAGTATCTTACCACCACTGAGGGTGGAGTGAATGAAGAATGAACTGTAAAGTGCTTTAGGTATCTTGAAAGACACTATATAAATGCTCTGATGAATTAATAATTAACTTGAAAATGACTTAAAAGTAGTGAAATTATCTTGCTGTATGGACAGACAATTTTACTTGACAAGTTATCTTAAAATAAACTACCTCTAGACTAGAATTAAGCAGTCTCTGAACTACTAAGTAGACAATAAATATGAAAATAAGATGAATAACCTGTATCAATATCGGTATTGGAACTGAAAAAGCTGGGTGGGTGCATCCGTAGATCAAACAATCAACCTCCAGATTACTGTACAAAATGAATACAACCCCTGAGTCCCAATCAGACACTCAGAGAACAGCAGCAGTGAAAGGAAACGATGTAATCCCTGAAGAACAGCAGTGAAAACAAAGCTTCCTGTGATCACAATTACCCACTGCAGTGTGAGACCTCTGCCCTCACAATGACCTGATGAACCTGCACCAGCAAAACACCAGAGAAAACTCACACCAACAAAGCCACAAACCTGCAGGGTCAATGAGGAGAGGCTGTTACCCAGGCCTGGAGCTCCAAACGAGGCCAGAGAGGAGGGGAGCAGGGGGCGTGAGCAGGGGTAAGGGTGAGGACTGGGGTTGGGGCGATACTAAAATTACAAACGCAATTTCGATACTGAAGAATAGACTCAGTGTTCAATACTGATTTGGATACCACTATATTAATAAAAAGTGTGATTTTCAACATTAAATCGTACAACTTCATCAGAATCAGAATCAGAATTACTTTTATTCATCCCCGAGGGGAAATTTTCTTCGTTACACATGCAACCGACCAAGAGCATGTACATCGAACAAGTTACTTGTGGTCTTATATCTGTGTAACTGTGATTAAGGGAGTGTGACGTCACCTTTGGCCTTCATCTCCAGTCAAATGAAGTTCACAGAGGCTGGCAGTAGGGCTGGGCGATAAAACAATAACGATATGCATCTCGATAGACACGTAATCAATCAATATAAAATACGTTCCATAGAACATTTCGATAGAATGTTGGGCCACTGCCGCCACCGCACGTGACCAACGTTTTGCTGAGCTAATTCATTCTGAGCAAATGGGTTCAAATACTGGGACCATAGAAAGTATATAGAATATATACAGTCTATGATCGGGACCCGACCTGAACCCGCGGACATTAAAACTCACTAGTTGCGTTCCACTGCCGTAGTATCTGTGGAGGCGCCTTGCGAACACGCGCTTCTGTTTGCGTAATGAATCACCCTTCGTTTTCTGTGGTATCACTACATATCGCACTGTTGAGCCACTAAACCGCGACAGCCCGAGTTCAGATGTACAGCTTAAGTCTACCTCAGTTTTACTATAATTTCTTTTATGTTTATAAGGCACTGCATATTTGGTTTTTATAACACTTTAGTTTTGTGGAGCACTTTATTACTGATAATTGTTCAGTTTTCATTGTGATCATAATTGTGATGTGTTGATGTTCCTTTTCCCTGAATGGTTATTGCCTGTCAGAGGAAGGTTAAGTTTAAAATAAAAATGTTTAAATTTTGTATTTTTCCCTCCTGATCCTTATTTTAAATAGGTCATACAATGTTTCAATAATTATTGATATCGACCAATAGTTTTTCAATGTAAAGTCAATTGGAGCCAGAGTCAGTGAAGCTGTAAGCGCCCCCGTGCTCACTTCCAATTTGTCCTGTGAATGTGACTTTTTTAGCATTCATACCTGATCAAGTGCTCATTTTAATATCGATCAATATCTGATTTTCAATACTTACTTTGGTTAAGGTGGAGAGGTGGATTCCTTTGGCCTTCTCTTTGCCCGCGTTCTCATTGAGGTAATTCCCGATGGCAAGGACGTACTCCAGCACGGACACAAAGGAACGAGAGTTATGCAGCTGCTGGCACATCCGAATCTTCTGGTTAATCAGCTGAAACACAAACACGGGAGCAGAGACAGATATTCTGACGTTAGGATTGTAGTGAGAAGAGACAATGTGATTAGAAATGACGACTTTACAGTACTTTACAGTTATAGTAGGATAGAGAGAACTAGGGACTGATCAGTGTAGTAACTTTATTTAACTCCTAGGGGCAATTTAAATGATGTAACTTGGTAGACAATAGGGGTGTAACAATATCCAAGTCTCACGATACGATATTGTCACGGTATGAACCTCACAGTACGATATTTATTGCGATATTGTGGGAGAGCTCACAATATTACCATATTTTTCGGAGTATAAGTCGCCAAAAAATGCACAATGAAGAAGAAAAAACATGTATAAGTCGCACTGGACGACAAGACGCACTTTTTGGGGGAAATTTATTTTATAAAATCAGAGACCAAGAACCGACATGACATCTAGAAAGGCGAGTTAGAGAAGCTATAGGAATAAAAACAACCCAATAGAGAAGAATCCATGTATCATTCGTTCATTCATTCATTTTTCTATATAGAACCAAAAATAAGAAAATGAAAAAAAAAATCTCTTTCCTTTATTATTTGTCTGTCAAACCAAAATGAAAAAAAACAGATAACAATTTGTTTGTTTTTTCATTTTTGCTTCATAAATAGGATTTATATATTTGGTCGAAAAAATAAAAGTAAAATAAATAAAATATAAGTGGCACCTGAGTATAAGTCATAGGAACCACCCAAACCCTGAAACTTATAGTCCGAAAAATATGGACTATAGCCATTTATTTTCATAATTTTCAGAAAACAAAACAAAATATAACAAAAAATAATAAGAAAATAATAACAATAATAATATATAAGTAAATAGAAAATAAATGTATATATATATATGCACATACATACACACATACATAAACAAGTCTGCATACACATTTAGACACAGAAACGTACACATGTGCATTATATAGACTCACCTATACATACAGATAGGGATATTGCATGTATGTGTGTACTTACGCATACATACATACATACATACATACATACATACATACATACATACAGGGGGGGCATTTAATATTAACAACAGGTACTGTGCATTATCTTTATATTCTTTTCAGTTCATACTGGTTATTATCTGCCATTTGGAGCCAAGAAAGTCTCTTAAAGTCTCTTAAAAAACTTTTGCATTTCTTTAGATTTCTAATGCATATTGATATTTTCTTTTGCTGTCCTGTATGACAGTCGCCTGCTTGTGTTTAATGAACAAACTACTGCCCTGGAAAATGCATCAAATGAAGAAAAATGCCTGAAGAATCCCATTCACCAAAGTCGACTTTTGGTCTGTTTACATGAGAACGCTTACGGGTAAAAACGACAAAATATTTTATTGGAAGTGCCTTTCGTTTACACGGTGACGGCGTTTTTGGGGGCCAAAACGCAAAAATCTGAAACCACCCTCCAGAGTGGAAAAGTTAAATACGCTCCGCTGTAGCGCTTCCGTGTAAACTGCCCAAGACGCAAAACTCTGGTCAGATCTGCTCACGTCGCGTACGCGTTTACGTCACATAGATGCGGCAGTACAGGGAAACAAACATGGCGGATTTGTGTGATACCCATACGTCGGATCTTCAAGTTGCTCTGGCAGCTGTAATAAATATACAAGAGGCATTCCAACAAATGCATAGAGTGTGTATACATGCTATTACTCAACAGAGAAGGATCTTGAACCACCTCCGTGAAATTGGCGGTGTTGTGTGGTAATGTATCACAGCGCCACCTAGCCGCCTGGCATGCATACCCAATCGAATTCCACACACTTTTGCGTCACCGTATGCACGATTTCCTCCCAAAAACGCTCGTCTAAACGCGGAATAAAAAGTGAAGACGCGACACCACTTTTGCGTCTTCTGTTCAGACCGTCATCGTGTAAACATAGCCTTTGTCTGTTATTCAAACTCCAGCCATAGAATTCCTGCTATTATTAGTCGCACCACATGATGCACGGTCGCACTACTTGACATTTTAACACTTTAAGGACAAAAAACATGCAGAATAACTCATGATTTCTGAAAAAAATGATTTGGTTCCATGGAGGTCAGAGGTACTACAGAAATGTGGTGAAGTATGATGAAATTTGAACCTTTTTAACTGAGGAAAATCCTTACAACTCAACCATTTCCATTTGATTGCCACATTATTTTCTCATATTGTTTCTAGTATAGTCATAAGTATATGGAGACCGCCTCTCTTAATCATTCGATATCCTTCATTTTGTCAAAGCACCTCGTTTAACCTCCTATTATGAATGTTAATGAGCGCAGCGCTGTTCAGTGGTGTTTAGTATGCGTCTGTGTCACGTACAAATCTCCCTTCAGAATATGGCCGCTCTCCACACTTTAAGCAGCGCTCATTGGAAACGAATTGAAAAACAAACGCAGAGAGGATTTTAGCCTTTGCCAAATGCATTAGGGATGGAAGCGGTACAGGGAAGCTGCAGCCGTCCACAAAGATGATTCAAATCAAATGAATATTATGTCGGTTTACTGCAATGTACACACCATATGGTCAGGTTTAACTACAGATACGACTGAAGGGAAAACTGCAAAGAAACAAGTTAAGTTTGTATTATGTTATTAAGTAAGCTATAGCTATAATTATTAAGTAAGCTATACCGTCCCCAAGTGGAATTGTTTTGCCCACTTTTATAACATTAATGAAAACATATTGTCTTTTGTCTGCTACTGTATATCATTTACAATATTTATCTAAAACAGAGGTACTTAACCTTGTTGGAGGTGCTGAACCCGACTAGTTTCATATGTGCATTTACTGAACCCTTCTTAACTGGAAAAATAAAATATGTTTTTTTCTAATTCAAAACATAGGTATATATATTTTATTGGTGCACAAAATGAACCGTGCATCAACATCACTGCGTTCAAAGAACAAAACCATCAAAACAGGGTTTTCACACTAAAACAAGAACATAATAATGAATTATTTACTATAAATCAGTGCGAGTCCTGCTGTTGCCTTTTAGAAACCAGTTCAGAAATGCGCAGCTTCACCTTGGCAAGTACCACTCTCATGTCATTTTCACAACAAAGTCTGTTCCTTTTCTTCGTTTTTATAATATACGGCCAAATGGTGTCATCACGAATCATATGAGTTGGATGTGTGTCTTGGCCCCTGCTGAACCCCTGAGATTCAATTCAATTCAATTTATTTTTGTAGCGCCCAAAATCGCAACAACAGTTGCCTCTAAGGGCGTTCCAAGATTTGGATGAGTAAAACATACACACAGACATATCAAAACAGGAATAAACAACATTCATGTAAGGCAGCAAATGAAACATTGTCCAGTCATCCCCTGTCCTTAGACCCTCCTTCTCAGCAAGGAAAAACTCCAAAAAACCCAGGGTCCTGGGAAAAAGAAGAAACCTCGGGGAGAACTACAGTGAAGGAGAGATCCACTCCCATGGACGGACAGGCTATAGATGTCCAGGCCCGTGGGCCAGTTCGGTATGGCCACAGCTACCCAGGTGGGGAAGGAGCCGGGCGAGGAGGGGAGGCCGAGATTAACTCACCGAACCCCTGAGGTTCAGTCGAACCCAGGTTAAGAACCACTGTTCTAAAACAACTTGATAAACTTCATATCTAAAACTTGATAAATGACCTGACGTCGCTGTAAATGAGCCCTGTGGATTTTTTTCATTCACCCCAAAATGCCTACACGATGCTTCTGAATCCTACGTGTGTCACAGATTAAGATTAAAATGAGAAATTATTGGCACAATTGCGTATTGAACATAAGCAAACATGCAAAAAATCACCCCAAAGACAACTTCCAGAGGGTAAAAGAGAACGGGAAACAGCTATAACATGGTATAACACTTTGCAGAAAAGGTCTGTTTTAAAGGTGCGTTGGGTATCTTTTCTGGTGGGGGGTCCGTCACCTGCTTGTTTCTATGGATACGTCATTGCTCTGCCTGAAATGTTCCACAGTATGACCATGGATGTATAATAAAAACTGGATAAGGCATTCAACCTCTGTCCCAGCATGAAAGCGACTAGTGGCCGCTCCAGGTGGTGTTATACACAACAACATCCTGTGAGATCCTTGGGGGCAATCTGATCGATGATCCAGCTGACCCAGAAAAGTTTTCTCCATTTGGAGGTTTAGATCCTTTCTGTCGTATGTTTTACCTCATGTTGGTTTGATGATGTTTGTCAGCTGTATAATAAGCCCGTGTTTTTGTTTTGTCATTCAGATTAGGGAGAGACCTTGTGTGAGGAACAGAAGGTTTTGTTTTTCATTTTCCTGTAATTGTGCACAATTGCTTCAATAAATCCAAACCAGTTTTTCTTTTTCTCAGTTTTAGAAATCCACAAAAGTATCCACAAGTTTCACAAAGGTAGGATTTTGTAGGTTTCTTTTCTATTTTCACAACATAAAATTTTCAAATCCTCAGCACCCAAAAGCGTTCTATAAGACTCAGCCTAGCCCCGCCCTTAACCTGCACTAGCTCCGCTCTAGCAGCTCACATACGGACATGACACAGGCGGGAGGAGCTAACCCACACTGAGGAAGTAATGTGGAAAAGACAATTATTTTTGGGCTCAGGCGCCAATGAGCACAGGCCACAAAACAATACGCCGCCATCTTGGGTTCACCTTCAGATTTTTGTTATAGTTGTATAAGTATGACATTAAACAGTTCTACCTTACGCTTATTCCATTACAGATGGTTTAATAGCTCTGAATACTGAGGAAATATTTCAGTATTTTTATACAGACACAGCTTAGTATTTTTTTTACTGCTAGTGCACACACACATGGATATTTCCCACACTAGATTGCATTAGTTAATTGGTAAACCATACGGACTGTTTCTGCGGCCTATCCACAGCTATGTCTTATAATATTCTTTTAAGGGTAATGATTACAGGAGACTCTGGCTGATCCGGGGAAAGTCCTTTTTATCTCATAGGAAGGAGACCACCTGCCAAATGACATAACAGCAACAAGCAGCATTTTTATTATCTCACTGTGTGTATAAATATTTCTGAGCGAGGGTCAGCAGGCAGGCAGAGTACCTGGTGTAAATCCTGAATTAACATCATAAGGCTACTAGAGAGAGATTGTGTCATCTCTGGATTAGAAGTTTGGGTAATAAACTTCGGCCTGAATTGAAATGGACGAATCCCGGTGGTTATTCTCCTTTATGCTCTACAATACTTATAAAACAAGTCCTGACTGTGAGCCATACTGTGAAACATTCAAGACAAAGCAATAACATTTCCATGGAGAAAAGCCTTTGCAGGACCCTCTACCAGAAAACCCATGACAGGTCAGACATGCGATTAGTTCACATTATATTTCAAACATGAACAACAATCTCACATGTTTCTGTAGTTTGACAAAAGTAGTGAAGTTTCTAATTTTCCTGCTTGGACACGGGCAGCAAGCGTGACATGTGTCGAGGTAATTTCATACTTGTTACCTAGCAACCATAATGTTACCAAGGGCCAAAGCCTGTCTAATTTACATAATTATATATGACAACACCTTTATTTTGTTTAATTGCTTTGTTCAGTATTTAAACTGTCAGAAAAATATGTCCTTTTGCATACATTTTCTTGCAGTTTGGATAGTTGGATTCCTTTGTAGAACTTCAAGAACAATGAAAAAATAAAGATAATTAACCAAGTACATCAATCTATCTTCCAAAGTAGTTGTTTTGTATTCGAAGTAACTCAAAAACTGTATGATGGAGTTGCAGTTGTACTACTTTTGTCTGCATGATTTTCAGTAAATGCCACTTCCAATAAAAATAACACTCTTAAGCTCTTTTCCATTCGTCTGTATCCATTTTGCAGTGTCCAAATTGTGGGTGCCAGGGAGGATTTTGTGTCTACAGAAGAAAATGTTGTTTCCAAGTCACAATTTCACTCAGATGATAGAAAGGAAATCGAAATGGAGGGACTTCCTCTGTGTTATGATTGCACAAACTCCCAAAGTGAAACTGGGCTAAAACTTCACAGTGCTGTATCTGATTTTTACTGTCTCAAAATGTGGAAAAACAGAACTACTTTATTTAAATGGTTCGTGGTGGTCCAAATGTTCTTCCTCATGCAGTCAGAGCATTCTAATTATTCACCACGATGAGTTTAGAAGCATTTTTTTAATATGTTAACCACACACTTCCTGATTATTGGACACTATCTACAGGGTGTCCCAAAATTTAATCATTTCACATAATTTGGGCAATTCTTGTTGAAATAACCTCAAATTTTCAGAGAATGTACAGAAACAGATCAACATTTTATACTGCATGTTTTATTTTTGTTTTGTTTTCAGGTTGAGCCATTCACTCCCAAAGAGAAGTCATTTTGCGTTTTGGAATCTGCTCCACACACTCACCCAAGACTGTGCAGCCTTCAATACAAAATTTGGAAAAACTTCACCAACTGGCAAACAAATAGGCCGGGAGCCAGGTCCACTCCTCAGGATGTTTTTTACTACATTTTTCAATATTATTTCCTGTTGTCTTATATCTTGGGCCATCACGAGTTGATAGGGACCAACCCCAACTCGGCCCTGTTTGGTTTGGGGGTCCGAAAAAAGCCCTGTTTAGAAAAAGTTGCTGCAACTGCATAAATGGTCAGATAACCCTAAAATTTTGCATGGGGCTTGCTGCATTTTTACTGTCAAATATCACCCTCAACATATCTCAAAAGACAAAAAAATGTCTGTCCGCCTGACAATTTATCATCAAAAGTGATCATTGTCAAGCATTTTCTTACATGTATCAGTGCCTCAAATGTACATAAAAAACAACAGTCAGTTGACATAAAAGTCCCAGAATAAACTTAATGATGTTCAACACCTAAACTGTTCACGTTCACTCGATTTCACTAGATTTAGTAGGTTTCAAAATAATTACTTTTAAAATTACATTTTTGGGACACCCTTTATTTTACCAGATTTTACAGCCAGAAGGATTTTAACATTTGATTCAATACAAAATGTATCTCTGGCATTTGGCCCGTTCTTAAAGGCCAATATTACGCTACTTTGTGATTTATGTTATAAAAGAAAGAGAAAGAGAGAGACTTTACTGAACTGATGCCGAGGGAAATGTTTCCTCATCACAAACACATTTTGGAGTTGTGTTGTTTCCTTCACATGTTATATGCACAAACCCTGCAGATTTAGGCTGAGTACTTCTCTGAAGCAGAAAACACTCATGTGGCGATACAGAAAATCGCTCCACTGTGTTTTTAAAACCCATACATTTTTGTCATCATTTGGATGACTTCAGCCCTGAAATTGCTCAGGTCTACTGAACCAAAAGGGACTCAAACGTGTGTGAATAAAACAAAACACAACTGCAGGTTTCTGATAAGGCAACAACATGTAATCTGTAGTAATAGTAATAGTAGCATTAGTAGTAGTAGCATGAGTGGTAGTGGTAATAGCAGCAGTAGTACTAATACAAGTAGCAGTAGTAGTAGTAGTAGTAGTAGTAGTAGTAGTATTTACAGCAGCAGCAGTAGTTGTAGTAGTAGTAGTAGTAGTAGCATGACAAATAGCAGTACTAATAGAAGCAGCAGTAGTAGTAGTAACGCTAGTAGTAATAGTGATATTAGCAGTAGTAGTAGCATAAGTAGTAGTAGTAATATTAGCTGTAGTAGTAGCAGCAGCAGCAATAGTAGTAGTAGTAGTAGTAGTAGTAGTAGTAGTAGTAGTAGCAGAAGCAGCAATAGTAGTAGTAGTAGTAGTAGTAGTAGTAGTAGTAGCAGCAGTAGTAGTAGTAGTAGTAGTAGTAGCAGTAGTAGTAATAGTAGTAGTTTTAGTAGTAGTAATAGTAGTAGCAGAAGCAGCAATAGTAGTCGTAGTAGTAGTAGTAGTAGTAGTAGTAGTAGTAGTAGCAGTAGTAGTAGTAGTAGTAGTAGCAGTAGTAGTAGTAGTAGTAGTAGTTGCAGCAGCAGCAGTAGTAATAGTAGTAGTTTTAGTAGTAGTAGTAATAGTAATAGTAGTAGTAGTAGTAGTTGCAGCAGCAGTAGTAGTAGTAGTAGTAGTAGTAGTAGTAGTAGTAGTAGTAGTAGTTGCAGCAGCAGCAGTAGTAATAGTAGTAGTTTTAGTAGTAGTAGTAATAGTAATAGTAGCAGCAGCAGCAATAAGAGCACTGTACGGTCTGCACGGCTTGGAGCATAAAAGTTTAATCGTTACATACGGTGGGTTTAAAATCTACTACAACTGAAAAATGTACTTCAATTCTAAAACATATAATAAGTGAATTCTTTGGAGTGGCCTGTCCTTGGACCTGCAACAAACAGATCACACTAACACCCTGATAAAAGAGCCATTTTTTTAAAAGCACACGGCCAGTCTATTTTGCATGACGACCTTTCTATAAAATCAAGAAAAAGACTGAACGGTCCCAGGGCCGAATAAACTTCTGTAGTAGTACTCAAAGTTCACGCCATTATGTAGTGACTGTATGTGCGTTTTTGTAGCGTATCGACTTATCCGACCTGTAAATCGTAAATGCATTTTTTATTTTGAACACGGCGTGGAGCATAACAACAACTGTGTATCTGAAATCTCATTGTGGATCTACACTTTTTTATTAAGTACGCGCATGTAGGCTGCGAGCACTAAGCGTAATGAAATAGCTTATCTATCATTTGGAGCCTTCTCGACAGTTCACAATATGTTCGGCTGTGCGCAGAGACAGTGAAAAATGACGGCTCAACTCGATGAAGCGCGCCACCCTGCTTTTGCCTCTTGTTTCTCTTCATTTGCACGCAACAGATTAGGGCCGGAGCAGTGGAGCTGAAAGAGCGGAAGTTTCAATCAAGATGGTTAAAAAATATGTATATATATGAAAAGAAATGACAAGTTTGTGAGACGGTGGTAATATTTTCACTACATGGATGTATCTGCGACTGTTCTATCAGGAAATAAAGAGATAATACAAAGGTCAGAAATATTAAATCTGGAGTTGTATTTTAAATGAGAAGTCACTTTTGTGGCTGTGCCCGTTTGTCAGTGTCTGAGCTCGATAGGAAACCTCTGAAGAAAACTGTGGCCATACCAGCTCGTCAAAGCCTGATCCCGTCAGATCTCAGAAGTTCAGCAGGGCCGGGCCTGGTCAGTACTTGGATGGGAGACCACTGGGAATTCCAGGTGCCACAGTGGGGCGCCAGTGGCAAAAACTGTCGTAGTGTCCTTAGGCAAGGCACATCACCCACATTGCCTAGTATGAAAGTGGTGTGTGCGTGAATGGTGGTGGTGGTCGGAGGGGCCGATGGTGCAGATTGGCAGCCTCGCTTCCATCAGTCTGCCCCAGGGCAGCTGTGGCTACAATAGTAGTTTACCACCACCGGGTCTGGAGTGAATGAATAATGCTCTGTAAAGCGTCTTTGAGTGTCCTGAAAAGCGCTACATAAAACTGATGCATTATTATTATTATTATTACATGATGTTTTTGAATTCCGAATTAATTGTTCTGAATTAAGCAGTTCGGAATTAAAACTCAAATTGAGGAAAACGTTAAATCGGCTTTATTTAGTTCCGCTTAACGTCTGGGGGTCATGAAGGGGTTCTGACTGGACAGCGACACGAACGTATTTACGTGGACCGGAAGAAAACACACACTTCAGCTCCTACCAGCTTGTCTGTCATCTCGGTTTGTCATTATGCAAAGGGAACGAACATGATACTTTCTGTCTGTGAGCTGAGGAGGAGAAGGGAGGAAGAAGACAAACTGAGTAAACAGCAAACGATACCGCTCGCAAATCCAAAGAGCAGTGGATGAAAGTCCAACGCCACGAATGGTGGAGCCGGATTGTCCAGATCGCGTCAACGAGCACCAACCACCGCAATAAGTTTGAAGAAGAATAAACATTTACATGATCGAGGAATAAATAAATTTGGCTTTAAAATCCCAATAAACCCCCCACTTACTTTGGAACTAAGTTTAATTCCGAATAATCATTTTCATTACGAATTGTTTACTTGGTCTTTTTAAAGCAGAATTAATTTTTAGGCAGAATTAAATTATTTTTATTCTGAATCAAAGCTGCCCTTGTAGTAGCAATAGTATCGGTAGTAGCAGCATTAGCAGCAGTAGTAGCAGTAGTTGTTGTAGTAGTAGCAGTAGTAGTAGTAGAAGTAGTAGTAGCAATACTAGCAATAGTAGTAGCAGTAGTAGTAGTAGCAATAGCAGCAGTAGCAGCAGTCGTAGTCGGAGTAGTAGTAGTAGTAGTAGTAATAGTAGTAGTAGTAGAAGTAGTAGTAGTAGCAATAGTAATTATAGTAGCAGCAATAGTAGTAGTAGTAATAGTAGTAGTAGTAGTAGCAATAGTAACAGTAGCAGCAGTCGTAGCAGTAGTAGTCGGAGTAGCAGTAGTAGTAGTAGTAGTAGTAGCAGTAGTAATAGTAGTAGTAGTAGTAATAGTAGTAGTAGTAGTAGTAGCAATAGTAACAGTAGCAGCAGTTGTAGCAGTAGTAGTTGGAGTAGCAGTAGCAGTAGTAGCAGTAGTAGTAGTAGTAGTAGTAGTAGCAGCAATAGTAGCAGTAGTAATAGTAGTAAATAGTAGTAGTTTTATTCTGAATTAAAGCCACCCTCCTGTGGGCTCAGCACCCACATAGGGGTTCATAGGGGGTGCACAGAGGACTGAGCAGTGAAGAGCTGCCCCCACGACCCAGCCAGATAAAGCAGAAGAAGATGGATGGATGGATGGATGAATTAAAGCTCTCATGTAAACATAGCAATTGTGTCCTTAGGCAAACCCTTCACTCCCCTGACCTTGTGTGGATGTGATTTGTGAGTGTCGGTGGTCGTCAGAGGGGCAGATGGTGTAAATTGGCAGCCTCACTTCTGTCTGCCCCAGGGCAACGATGGATACAACCACAAGCACTTTGAGAGCCTTCAACAGATGAAATGGAGTCAAATTCATCTGCTAAAGTCACAGACTGTATAAAAAAGGTGGACTAAGTGAGTGTGATGTCTCAAATGAAGCTCACGATGTTAGCGGTAACAGGAGGTGAATTTGGACACAGTCTCTATATCAGGGGTGGGCAATTACTTTTTCCATGGGGCCACATAAGAAACAGAGTCAGAGTTAAAGGGACAGTTTGGAATTTTGGACATAGGGCCTCATTTCCTCATGAGTGTTGGAGACATGTGGAGACACTTTTTTAAATCTTCCATCCAGTCCTTGTATTTGCAGAGGTTGCTGGTGCTAGGCTAGTGCATGTCAATGGCCATAGTTGTCCTGACACTAAAAACAGTCTTACCCACTCCACAGAGCACCCGAGGCTCCAGACTGTCCATGTGAACGTCTGTGTCCAGAGAATCATTTTAGAAGTTAAACCAGCCTTGCATTTGGAGGATTTCTGTCTGAGCAGCAGTGAGTTGTACTTCCTAACAGAAAGCTCGACAGCGGCGGACTGATATATGAGAAAATAGTCCCTCAACATGCGACGATTTATGTGATGCAAGGTTAGTTTTATTTCAAATATTATTCTACGGACACAGACGTTCACATGGACAGTCTGGAGTTCTAATAATTTTGCCTCAGGTGCTCTGTGGAGTGGGTAAGACTGCTTTTAGTGGCAGAACGACTATGGCCATTGACATGCACTAGCCTAGCACCAGCAACCTCTCCAAATACAAGGACTGGATGGAAGATTTTAAAAAGTGTCTCCACATGTCTCCAACACTCTGGCTCACGAGGAAATGAAGCCCTATGTTTAAAATTCTGAACTGTCCCTTTAACCAAAGGGCCGTATGTGGCCCGGTAGTTGCACAATGCCCATGTTCGCTGTATATTATGAACAGGATTTTTTGGACGAACAAAGAAAAAACACCAGGATCATGTAGAGCGGGTTAATACAAACATTTTAAGACCAAAATGACGAGGCTCATTTTGGTCTTAAAAAAAAGATTGGGCAAGTTTCTGGTTATTTTAGGAACGTATATTGCTTAAAAAAGACACAAATACTGAAATAGTTCACTCAGATTAATACTTTTCCAGAGAGAAGAGCCACAATATTCTCATGTAAGTCAATGGGAGCCCAGGTCAGAAGGAGCCAAAAGAGCCACACGTGAACTTACTATTTGGAAAACAGCAGTTAGCACGTTAGCTATGTCCATTTATATTTACAGTCTATGGTTGAAGTACAGGCTTGTTTAGTTTTTGTAATAAAAATGGGTGAAGTGCCTTGCCTAAGAGCACAACCCTGCATGGTGTCTGAGATGGAATGAGCAAGGAATGAGGCCTTCTCGGGAGTGCCCTAAAGGCTGAAAGAGCTGCCGTTAAAACTCTCGGTTATTACATGTTTCTAAACCTTTTGCATTTTTAAAGTTGAAATTATTTACAGTTTGTTTTGTTTTAAGCGAACACAGATTATTTTTTGATTTCCAGGTCATACGTGAAAAGCTCTAAGTGCCTTTTACTGTGGGGCGTTTGATGAGGAGAAAGTCTGTTCCTGTTTTACACCCACGACGAAAGGGGGGATTTGATTTGATTAAGATGTGCCAGTGTCTGCGTCGCCATGGCGAAGTGAGGTCTCAAAGTGGCCCTCCAGGATCGCCTGATTTGAAGACTCTTAACAAAGCACCAAACAGAATCGAAATACCTCCTCCATCACTTCAAATGTAAGAGTAACCAGAGGAGAAAGCTTTGTTATTTATGTCAGTTTGCTCACATTTGTGGAAAGGTCTTATTTTTCTCTCATGAATACATTTATGCAGTGCAGAAAGGAGCTACATGGACTTGAATTTGAAAGTTTCTGGTTATTTTAGGAACATATATTGATTAAGACACAAATCCTGAAATAGTCCACTCAGATTAATACTTTTACGATCAGCTTCTTAATTGTACATGACCAGATTATTCGACCTACCAATTATAAAACCAACCACAGTAGCAGTAGTAGTACATGTTTTAGTAGCACGAGTAGTGGTAGTAGTAGTAGTAGTATTAGCAGTAGTAATAGTAGCAGCATTAGTAGGTTTAGTAGTAGTAATACTAGTAGCATTAGTTGTAGTAGTCGTATTAGGTACTAGTGGTAGTAGCAGTGGTAGTAGCAGTGGTAGTAGCAGTAGTAATACTAGTAGCAGTAGTTGTATTAGGTACTAGTGGTAGTAACAGTAGAAGTAACAGTAGTAGTAGTAACAGTAGAAGTAGTAACAGTAGTAGTAGTAACAGTAGTAGTAGTAGTAACAGTAGTAGTAGTAACAGTAGTAACAGTAGTAGTAAGAGCAGTAGTAGTAGTAGTAGTAGCAGTAAGAGCAGCAGTAGTAGTAGAAAGACCAGTAGTAATAGTAGTAGCAGTAAGAGCAGTAGTAGTAGTAGTAGCAGTAAGAGCAGTAGTAGTAGTAGCAGTAAGAGCAGTAGTAGTAGTAGTAGCAGTAAGAGCAGTAGTAGTAGTAGAAAGACCAGTAGTAATAGTAGTAGCAGTAAGAGCAGTAGTAGTAGTAGTAGCAGTAAGAGCAGTAGTAGCAGTAGTAGTAGTAAGAGCAGTAGTAGTAGTAGTAGCAGTAAGAGCAGTAGTAGCAGTAGTAGTAGTAGGAGCAGTAAGAACAGTAGAAGTAGTAGCAGTAAACAATGTAAGTAGTAGTAGTAGCAGTAAAACAGTAGTAATAGTAGTAGTAGTGGTAGCGGTAAAACAAGTAGTAGTAGTAGTAACAGTAAAACAGTAGTAAGTAATAACAATAAACAGTAGTAATAATGGTAACATGAAACAGTAGTAGTAGTAGTAAGAAACAGTAGTAGTAGTAACAGTAAAAACAGTAATAAGTAGTAGTAAAACAGTAGTAATAGTAGCAATAAGACAGTAATAATAATAGCAACATTAGTAAGGTTTAGTAGTAGTAATACTAGTAGCATTAGTTGTAATGATAAGTATTAGGTACTAGTGGTAGTAGCAGTGGTAGTAGCAGTGGTAGTAGCAGTAGTAATACTAGTAGCAGTAGTTGTATTAGGTACTAGTGGTAGTAACAGTAGAAGTAACAGTAGTAGTAGTAGTAACAGTAGAAGTAGTAACAGTAGTAGTAGTAACAGTAGTAGTAGTAACAGTAGTAGTAGTAGTAACAGTAGTAGTAGTAACAGTAGTAACAGTAGTAACAGTAGTAGTAAGAGCAGTAGTAGTAGTAGTAGTAACATAACAGTAATAGTAACAATAAACAGTAATAATAGTAATAATAACAATAATAGTAATAATAGTAATAAACAATGTAATAATAATAATAACAATAAACAATAATAGTAGCAATAATGTAATGCAATAAAAACAATAATAATATATAAACAGTAATAGTAGTAGTAATAATAATAACAATAAACAGTAATAGTAGTAATAACAAAACAATAATAATAATAACAATAAACAGTGGTAGTAGTAGTAACAATAATAATAATAGTAATGTAATAGTAATCAATAAACATAATAATAAGTAGTAACTGTAGCAATAATAATAATAGTAGTAATAATAACAATAGCAGTAGTGTAGTAGTAGCAGTAAAACAGTAGTAATGTGTGTAGTAACTAATAGTAGTATAATAGTAGTGTAGTAGTAGTAGTAGTAATAGTAGTAGTAACAGTAAGCAGTAGTAGTAGTAGTAATAACAAGTAAACAGTAATAATAGTAATAAACAGTAGTAGTAGTAGTAGTAATAAACAGTAGTAATATTAGTAATAGTACCAATAACAATAATAATAGTAGTAGTAACAATAAACAATAATAATAGTAGTAATGAATAATAAACAGTAGTAATAGTAATAAATAAAACAATAATAAGTATAATAATGAATAAACAATAATAGTAATGTAATAATAACAATAAACAATAATAATAATAATAATAACAATAATAATAATAATAACAATAATAATAATAACAATAATAGTAATAATAATAATAATAATAAACAATAATAATAATAAGTAATAATAAACAATAATAATAATAATAACAATAATAAACAATAATAATAATAATAACAATAAACAATAATAATAATAATAATAAAGCTGTGTAATAAACAATATGTAATAATAATAATAATAACAATAATAATATGTAGTATAAGCTGTAATATGTGTAATAAGCTGTATGTAATAATAATAATAAACATGTATAGTGTAATAAAGCTGTATATATATGTATGTAGCAATAAGTAATAATAAACATGTATAGTAGTAGCTGTAATATAACAGTAGTAATGTAGTGGTATAAAACAGTGTGTAGTAGTAGCAATGAAACAGTAGTAGTAATAGTAGTAACAGTAGTAATGTATAATATAGTAGTAATAGTAGTAATAGCAATAAACAGTAGTAGTAGTAGTAGTAATAACAAACAGTAATAGTAGTAGTAGTAGCAATAAACAGTAGTAGTAGTAGTAATAATAAACAATAGTAGTAGTAGTAGTAATAATAAACAATAGTAATAATAATAATAACAATAAACAATAATAATAATAATAATAAACAATAATAATAATAATAATAACAATAAACAATAATAATAATAATAATATAAACAATAATAATAATAATAATACCAATAAACAATAATAATAATAATAATAACAATAAAAGCAATAATAATAATAATAATAACAATAAACAATAATAATAATAATAATAACAATAAAAGCAATAATAATAATAATACAATAAGCTGTGTAATAATAATAATAACAATAAGCAATAATATGTAATAATAAGCAATAATGTAATAATAATAAGCAATAATAATATGTATAATAAGCTGTAATATATGTGTAATAAGCAATAATAATAATATGTAATAAGCTGTGTAATAATAATAACAATAAACAATAATAATATATGTAATGCTGTATGTAAATAATAATATGTGTATATGTGTGTGCAATAATAATAATAATGTAATAATGTGTGTGTAATAACAATGTAGTGTGTAGTAGCAGTGGTAGTAGTAGTGGTAGCGGTAAGAGCAGCAGTAGTAGTAGTAGTAGTAGTAAGAGCAGTAGTAGTAGTAGTAGAAGAAATATGAGAAGTAGTAGTAGTAGTAGCAATAAGAGAAGTAGAAGTAGTAGTAGTAGTAAAACAGTAGTAGTAGTAATGTAGCAATAAACAATAGTAGTAGTAATGGTAATAGTAATAAACAGTAGTAGTAGTAATAACAATAAGCAAACAGTAATAGTAATAATAGTAACAATAAAAACAATAGTAATAATAATAGCAATAAAACAATAATAATAATAATAATACCAATAAGCAATAATAATAGTAATATGTAATAATAAAGCAATAATAATAATAATAATAACAATAAACAATAATAATAATAATAATAAACAATAATAGTAATAATAATAACAATAAACAATAATAATAATAATAATAATAAACAATAATAATAATAATAATAGCAATAAGCAATAATAATAATAATAACAATAAGCAATAATGTAATAATAATAAATAAGCTGTGTGTAATAATAATATGTAATAGTAATAATAATAATAATAATATTAAGTAATATTAATAAACAATAGTAATAATAATAGCAATAAGCTGTGTGTGTGTGTGATAAAAGCTGTGTGTGTGTGTGTGTAGCAATAAGCTGTAGTGTGTGGTAGTAAGCCAGTGTGTGTGTGGTAATAACAGTAGTAGTAGTAGTAGTAGCAGTAAGAGCAGTAGTAGTAGTAGTAGTAGCAGTAAGAGCAGTAGTAGTAGTAGTAGCAGTAAGAGCAGTAGTAGTAGTAGTAGTAGCAGTAAGAGCAGTAGTAGTAGTAGTAGTAAGAGCAGTAGTAGTAGTAGTAGTAGAAAAAAGAAGAGTAGTAGTAGTAGTAATAAAACAATAATAGTAATATAGTAAACAGTAATAGTAATGATACCAATAAACAATAATAGTAATAGTAATAACAATAAACAGTAATAGTAATAATAGTAACAATAAACAATAATAATAATAATAATAACAATAAACAGTAATAATAGTAGTAATAATAAACAATAATAATAATAATAGTAATAAACAATAATAATAATAATAATAGCAATAAACAATAATAATAATGTGTGTGTAATAAGCACAATAATAATAATAATAACAATAAACAATAATAATAATAATGTAACAATAATAATAATAATAATAAACAATAATAATAATAATAATAATAATAATAATAATAATAATAATAAGCAATAACAATAATAATAATAATAATATGTGTGTATAAGCAATAAGCAATAATAGTGTGTAATAACAATAATAATATGTGTGGTATGTAATAGCAGTGTGGTGTGTGTAGTGGTAGCAGTAGTGGTAAGCAGTGGTAGTGGTAGTGGTAGCGGTAAGGCAGTGGTAGTGGTAGTGGTAGCGGAAGAGCAGTGGTAGTGGTAGTGGTAGTAGCAGTGGTAAGCAGTGGTAGTAGTAGTAGTAGTAGTAGTAGCAGTAAGAGCAGTAGTAGTAGTAGTAGTAGCAGTAAGAGCAGTAGTAGTAGTAGTAGTAGTAGTAAGAGCAGTAGTAGTAGTAGTAGCAGTAAGAGCAGTAGTAGTAGTAGTAGTAGCAGTAAGAGCAGTAGTAGTAGTAGTAGTAGCAGTAAGAGCAGTAGTAGTAGTAGTAGCAGTAAGAGCAGTAGTAGTAGTAGTAGCAGGAATAGTAGTAGTAGTAGTTGCACATGTATTACACTGACCGGCTGCAGGTCGTTCATGGACACAGGGAGCTCTCTCAGCGTCAGGAGGAGGTCCAGCTGTATACTCAGGTACGGGATGTTACACATCTGCAACACACAGAGGCAAGTTTATCTGTACAGCACAATTCAAAGTGCTTCATAGAATAAGAAAGACATCAAAATCACAATACAAGTCAATCAAAACATAAATAACCATCATGCAATTAACATTAAAGAGAAAACTGTAGAATATAATCGTTTCAGTCATATGCAGCTAAACAGAACCATTTTGAGCTTGGATTTAAACATCGTCAGTAGTAAGTTGAGGCCTGTCTCACATTTCCAGGTTTTAAACTGAAATGCTCATTCCCCATGTTTAGCCCTGGTTTAGTCCTGGTTTAGTCGTGGGACCAGCAGGAGGTCCTGAGCTCCTCAGATGCAGATGGTTCATGTGGCACGAACATGTCACAGATGGACTTTGGTGCTCGGCCATGGAGAGACTTGTGCACAAGCAGAGCTGCTTTAAAGTCTCTGAGCCACAGGGGGCAGTGCAGAGACCTGAGCACAGGACGCATGTGCTCGTACTTCCTGGTTGAAGTCAGGACCTGAGCTGCAGCGTTCTGGATGTTGTGGATGTTGTGCAGCTCTCACAGTTCGTTTGGAGAGGCCAGTGAGAGGCTGTTACAGGATCTAACCTACTGGAAACAAACACATGGAGAAGTCTCCAACTCTGCTTTAGACAGTAGACCTGTGATTTTTGCTGTTTTTTAGATGGTAAAAGGCTGCAGAGGTTAATGATTTGATGTGGCTGTTAAAATTCAAGTTGGAGCCCATTATTACACTATAGATGTCTAGCCTGATTTGCAGGTTTTAAAGGGAGAGGCTGGAGGTGACTGCTGACACTGTCTCAGAGAAAACAAGCTGAAGGTTCTCTGTCGCTGTTATTCATCAGCATCTTTTTGTACTGGTCACTGGTGCACTACCAATGATATATACCTGTACACCAGGGCAATTTGGCAAAACAAATCATCATGTTTTTTATTCTTCATATTAGTTAAGTGCAGATTCGCATACTTGTAAGTGGTTCATTCAAAGTCAATTAGTATAAACAGAAGTCTTATTCTGCATACTGTAAAATACCAATTAGTTCCATATTTTCCCAGTTTTGTTGAGTAAGATTTTTGTGAGGAAGGAATTAGTCGCCTGCCCCAAATTGCCGCCTGGTCTCAAATAAATGCTCGGTCTGTTAAATGATTGAAACAAATAAACGCCCCAGCTCTTATTTGGCATTTTACAGTAACCTTATTCTGCTGAACATGCATTTTCTAACTTAATAAATTCCTTTCAGTTCAGTCATTTTCCCCTATTGCATAGCCGGATCATTTCTATTCATAACAATAAACCTAAGAACTAACATCATCCTAATAATAGAAATAAGGAGTCTATTAAAGGCAAAACGAACGAAGTCTGCAGCAGGACTTAACCAGGATCAAACCAGGATAAGTGTGGAAGCAGGATCTATGCGCAGACAGAGAAACGTTTGTCTGAAGCTGCCGACCTTTCACTGAACGTTAACCTTCAATAAATCACTGTAAATCTCTCCAGTCATGCTCCGGGGCTTTTCACACTCGCTGCGTCCATGTACACCGAACATCTGACCCTTATCTGCTTTCTGGAGTTATAGATCGTGGAAACATTTGCGTCCGATGTGAGTAATCTGCTTCTCAGCGTTCGCACTTTTGCAGGTTTTGCCGAGAGAAATTATGCAAAAAAAAAGGCAAAGTAAACAAAAATGGAAAAGAAATGTTAAAGATTGAAAGTTATTTTGAAATTCCTTGTACCTTGTCTTACAAATACAACAGTTACTCTAAAAAAACTGTGATTAAAAGACCTAAATGACACTATTTTCTGATCTATGTCATCATCACAAACATCCCTGGAGTTGCGTTTTGTTTCATTCGCACAAAAACCCTGGATATTTAGGCTCTTCGCTCAAACAGAAAACACTCTGTTCCAACTTATGATGTCATCTGGTAATACAGGAAGTGCTCCACTGTGTTTTAAACTAACCACTTTAATTGATATATAATTGATAAACTAATAATCAATGCCCAAATTAGTTGTGGTGAAGCTTTTGTCACTTGAGACAACTGGTCAAAGTGAAACCGATTTTATCTCGTCACAATTTTGAAATTTTGATCCATGCTTTTATTACCTCTTGTTTAGATGACTGTACTTCGCTCATCATCTCAGTAAAACCTGTGCAGTGCCGCTTGCCTTTTAACTGGATCCCGTAAATTTGACCACATGTACTCCGTCCTTCAGGCACTTCACTCACTCCCCGTGCACTTTGATTTGAGAATTCTTTTGTTTGCTTTGAAATGCCTCCACGGTATCTGTCTGACCTGCTCGTCCCTCACCCCCCCTCTCGTGGTCTCAGGTCCACAGATCAGGCTCTCCTCTGTGTCCCGGTTTGCGGTGGCTGCTCCGAGGCTGTCGGTTGCACATAAGGCTCAACGACTCAATGCCTTAAAAACTCACTTTTTCTCCTTGGCTTTTAACACAGTTTGAATGACTTTTTCATCATCAGTTTTTTTTTTTTTTTTTATATATAGCGCTTTTCTGGACACTCAAAGACGCTTTACAGAGCATTATTCATTCACTCCATACCCAGTGGCGGTAAACTGCTATTGTAGCCTCAGCTGCCCTGGGGCAGACTGACGGAAGCCAGGCTGCCAATCTGCGCCATCGGCCCCTCCGACCACCACCAACACTCACGCACACACCACTTTCATACTAGGCAATGTGGGTGATGTGCCTTGCCTAAGGACACTACGACAGTTTTTGCAACTGGCGCCCCCCTGTGGCACCTGGAATTCCTTGTGGTCTCCCATACAAGTACTAACCAGGCCCAGCCCTGCTGAGCTTCTGAGATCTGACGGGATCAGGCTTTGACGAGCCGGTATGGCCACACAAACTTTTTACCTGTATTCTTATTGTATTACATTTTACCTGTATGTCACTGTATTTGCTGTTTGTTATCTGTTTGTGTACAGCACTTTGGTCTGTTGTTCTTAAAGTGCTCTTGAAATAAAGCTGAGTTGAGTTGGGTTAATACTATGTCTTCTGAATAATCATTTTAAGGAACTGTATTCTGGTATTTGTTGGTATTCAGAATACAGTTTTCTACAATCAGAGGAGTACATTTCGTTATGGGATCTCACAATTTCGACTTCAAACTACATAGAATTAGTTAAATAAATTAGAAAACAGAGCTCTCATGGTGCAAGTGTAGGGTAACCAAAAACTTGGGATACACCTGGGTTGGGACGGTAGGTATAAATAAAATAGTTTGAAAAGCGTGTAGCACTGTCCATTCTCGACTCAAGAGCGGGTCAGTGGATACCGTAAATTACCAAATAAGAACCGGGTTTCAATTAACCGCTGGGTCCCCTTTAAACGCCGGGTGCAGGTGTAGATTTTGATAAATGAATGCCAGTTCCAAATAAACGTCGAGTCTAATGTACGTGTTGAAGACAGAAGTCGAGCTGCAACAACAGGACGCAGGACTGATGCTCGTGTCGTCTCTACACGAACCAAACTTAAAACCGCACGGCTCATTTGCATAAACTATAAGCGCTGAAACAAAAACAGCCCCTTGTGCCGCTGATGCACAGAAACGAAACTTAAAACCACATGACTAATTTGCATGAACGCCTTCAAATGTGTGTAGATATTTTGTTGTAACATTTCACATGAACTCGCCTGCGTCTGTATAGAAAGTCGCCTAGATTCTAGTCACACTGGTTAAAAGAATTTGAGTGCCATATGTTCCCAGTTTTGCTGAGAAAGATTGTTGGGAGGAAGGAATTAATCGCCCCAAAGTGCCGCCTGGTCTCAAATAAACGCAAAGACTCTTAAGTGACTGAAACAAATTAATGCCAGTCTTCTGGACTTTGGCTAAACAAATGCAATTTATGCTTCTCTGGTTTAGAACTGAAATAGTCCTGTTTTAGCCCAAGTTTAGTCCTAGTTTAGACCTGATATAGTTCTATAGCCCTAGTTTAATCCTGGTTTTGCCCTAGTTTAGTCCTGGTTTAGCGCTGGTTTAGTCTTGGTTTATCCCTGGTTTAATCCTGGTTTATCCCTGGTTTAGTCCTGGTTTCGCCCTAGTTTAGTCCTGGTTTAGTCCTGGCTTTGCCCTGGTTTAGTCCTGGTTTCGCCCTAGTTTAGTCCTGGTTTCACCCTGGTTTAGTCCTGGTTTCACCCTGGTTTAGTCCTGGTTTTGCCCTGGTGTAGTCCTGGTTTATCCCTGGTTTAGTCCTGGTTTATCCCTGGTTTAATTCTGGTTTATCCCTGGTTTAGTCCTGGTTTCGCCCTAGTTTAGTCCTGGTTTATCCCTGGTTTAGTCCTGGTTTTGCCCTAGTTTAGGCCTGGTTTAGCCCTGGTTTAGCCCTGGTTTAGTCCTGGTTTAGTCCTGGTTTCACCCTAGTTTAATCCTGGTTTATCCCTGGTTTATCCCTGGTTTAGTCCTGGTTTCGCCCTAGTTTAGTCCTGGTTTCGCCCTAGTTTAGTCCTGGTTTAGCCCCGGTTTAGTCCTGGTTTAGTCCTGGTTTAGTCCTGGTTTATCCCTGATTTAGTCCTGGTTTATTCCTGGTTTAGTCCTGGTTTCGCCCTGGTTTAGTCTTGATTTCGCCCTGGTTTAGTCCTGGTTTAGCCTTGAAATAGACCTGATATAGTCCTGGTTTAGTCCTGGTTTATCCCTGGTTTAGTCTTGATTTCGCCCTGGTTTAGTCCTGGTTTCGCCCTGGTTTAATCCTGGTTTTGCCCTGGTGTAGTCCTGGTTTATCCCTGGTTTAGTCCTGGTTTATCCCTGGTTTATTCCTGGTTTCGCCCTAGTTTAGTCCTGGTTTAGCCCCGGTTTAGTCCTGGTTTAGTCCTGGTTTAGTCCTGGTTTATCCTTGATTTAGTCCTGGTTTATTCCTGGTTTAGTCCTGGTTTCGCCCTGGTTTAGTCTTGATTTCGCCCTGGTTTAGTCCTGGTTTAGCCTTGAAATAGACCTGATATAGTCCTGGTTTAGTCCTGGTTTATCCCTGGTTTAGTCCTGATTTCACCCTGGTTTAGTCCTGATTTCGCCCTGGTTTAGTCTTGATTTCGCCCTGGTTTAGTCCTGGTTTAGCTTTGAAATAGACCTGATATAGTCCTGGTTTAGTCCTAGTTTAGGTCTGATTAAGATCAAATTGGTCCAAAATAGGGACACTTGTATAAAACTGGGACAAATCAGTGGTTTTGGATAAATCTGCAGGGACATGGGACACAGGACTCAAAACTGGGGACTAATCATATGTTGAATTTTTACACTATAATTTAAATGTGACTGGATTTAAAAGTATTCTTAGTATTCAAAATGCAGTACTCTGATTGGACCATGTATCAGAATACGTTATAAAACACATTCTATTTTAGACCCATTTACACAGCTAAAAAAAAATTATTTTGGTGTTTAGTGACACTTTAACAGTTCTTTTTTTCCCTTTCCCCATGGAGACTGCCAGAAAAGTTCCATAATCTACCTTTAATATATGGGATTTTTAGGGATCAAATCTGTTTTTTGTTTGTAGCAGTTCTTGGACCATGTCTCCATTTTGCTCCTCGGGTTTCTGAACACATTTTTGAATTTGTAAAGGCTTAGCAGATCGCGCCGATGCTACGCCAAGCTAACACCGATAATTTGATTCCTTTCAGGCTAAAACTGTGTAACATTAGTCACTGGGTTTAACATAATTACATTCTCAGGTGTTGACTGCATTTTCTGAGAAAAGCTAATGAGAATTCACTGTGTTGCTTCAAATGGGGAAAACCGTTAATCTGCTGTTCATTTTTTGTGTTTACACTACACATATTTCACATGAATTCTAAAAGATATTTGGCAGCACTTTCGAACAGGGTACAGGACTTACTAGGTACTTATGGTAGTAGTTAGTACTTACAAGGCTGATAATTACTGTGGTAGTTACTGTGATACTTTGGCTGGTAACTATACCGGTACTTACTGGTACTTTGGCTGATAATTATACCAGTGCTTACTGGTACATACAATATAACTAATAGCAGCACTTTGTGATACTTGTAGCAGTACTTTTAGGACAAGAAGTGATAATTGGGCTTATAGTTAGTGGTACTAGTAGTGGTACAACTTGATACATACAGTACCACTTATAGCAGGGCTTATAGTGGTACAAGTAGTGATACTTAGACTAATAGGTACGTAGATACTAGTAGTGCTACTTATAGTAATTATTATTAAGTGTATGATTAATGCAGATCATAATGATAATGATTTGTTTATGTGCACTACATCAGATGCTGTAGTTAAGTTGTGCTGCAGTGTATTTGCATGTGGTCCTGTTGGCACAGCCACATTATGACTTTGTTGCTAACCTTGTGATTAAAACACAAACTCAACTTTATCATGGCCTCATCACTTATTACAAGAGTTAATATATACATGTCCAAACTAGAGCTGCAAGAATTTGAATAGCAGAGGCTAAAACTATGCAGGTATCCTCTTGCCTGGGTGGTCCTATACTAAATATATATTACAAATATAAAAAATATATAACTGTTTATACAGTAACAACAGTACCATCCAATCTAGTGCTGATACAATACTGAAATTTCAAACGCAATTTTTGATTTTTGATACCCAAATTATCATTTTAAAAGTGAAGTTAAATGTGATTTTTAAGACAAATAATACTATTTGTTTATTACCATGTGGTCTCAACAAAACAAGATGAAACTGTTCATCCAGTTATGTGATTTTTTTTCTAGTAATAGTAGTAGTAGTTTTCTAGTATTGTGTAACTTTTCTGGTGGAGGGTCCGTCTTTGCTTTTCTCCATGGAGATGTTATTGCTTTGTCTGGAATGTTTCACAGTCTGGTAGTAAACCTTTCTATCTTCATGGAGACCAAACCAAACCAAGTTACAGGTCAGATCTGTGGAGAGGCAATGCCGCTCAAAGTAAGAACGCCTGTTTTTCTAGGTATTTTTGAGCTATAAAACCTCTTGTAATTTAATACATGTAAAGTAGAGTTGTTTAGCATTTCAAGTAGGTGAGACCCCCCACACCCCCCCACCCACACAGTACACCTTTAAAGGACTATCTAGTCATTTTTTTCTAAATGATACTAGTTAGAGTACTGATCAGTATCATTTAGAACAAAATCAAACTTTTCTCAGTTCACATATTTAGTGCTTCGCTCATTGATTCTGCACAAAGTTTCGAGGTTTTTCAGTCTCCTATGATATATTTTTTCCTCTTTTATTTTGTCCTTGTACGCAGCTGTTTTTGTTTTAATGTAGACAGCCCATGCATGTCTCTGACTGGCTAATCCACCTGTCAATCATGCCCATCTGAGCTCAGGGTGACTGAGCAGAGACCCACAGACTCACAGCTCTGAAAAGTATTGAAGAGTCTCTTTTCTGCAGGCAAAGTGTCCTTTACAAAGAACAAAATATTCTGTCTCTATAGGGTCTTATTCTAAACACTGCAAACCCTGTAGATTAGACCAAAATGTCCTGAAATGTACAGGATTCCTCTTTTAGTTTAGCAGTTCAGCTTTCAGTCTTCTCTTAAATGTTGGACCTTACTTTTTCCCAATATGGTACTTGTGCACATTTAAAAGCAAAGAGCTGCAGAATACTGAACAACTGTTATAATCAAATTACGAAACGAAGCCTTTCTGATGAATGATAAAAGCAGTTTAAGGTCACTGTTTTATTCAAGGCTCCAAGGAGAGCTGCACAAATTATACTAAATGGCTGTGCAGGGCTTTTAACATGAATACGACTTTTATCTGGAACATCTGGGGCATTTTTCTGAACAAATATAAGTATAAAGTTCATTAATTCTATTTACCTTTTTATGGGTTTGTTAAGGGTTTACTTGTCGCCATAGAAATGTTATGGCTTTGGCTTTATAGAATGTTCCACAGTGGATGATTTCACTGACCTGGAATTGCCCATCTCTGAACAAAAGGGAAGGGTAGGTGACAGAGGAGGGACCAAGTCATGGTTTTGCAAGACTCAACTAAGTCCAAGTCACTGACCCCAAGTCCAAGTCCGGTCTCGAGTCACTGGCCCATAAGTCCAAGTCAAGTCCAAGTCGTCTGCTCTGAGCTTCAAGTCTTTAAACCAAAGTACCAAATATAGCTTTGATTTTTGTTATTTATATGACTTTTAAACTAAATTGTACTTTTAAAAAATCATGGCATATTTATATATGAGTGTTTATATAAAAGTTGGAGAAATGCGAATTATTCCTTTTTTAATGTCTTTACGGTCAAAATAGAAATAATTAAGATTTAAAAGTGCTAAATAACTAATAATAAATATTTTGTCATGAAGGCTCATGCTCCATGTAGTTCCTCTGTACTGTATATTACTGTAGTACATTTGAGGATATATATCTCACAGGACTTCAGTTACATCCAAAGTAACAAACAGAGAAGTGGGAGGGACATGTTCCAGTTTGTTCCTTTAAAATTCAGCACCGCATGTATCAACTGTAAATAGAAAAATATTTTTTCAAAACATATTTTTTAGGAGAAGCATCAAGTCTTCTCAAGTCACAAGCCTCAAGTCTGAGTCAAGTCCCGAGTCATTGAGCTTCAAAGTCTAAATCGAGTCCTAAATCTTAGTCCATTTTATCAAGTCAAGTCTCAAGTCCTAAAAATAGTGACTCAAGTCTGACTCAAGTCCAGATCACAACTTGCAAGTCCCCACTCTAGTAGCTGCTAACTTCTACTACTGTGCTTCTACTACTGCTATGACATCACAAGGTGGAGCAGAGCATTTCGAGCTTTGGAGAAAGACTGAATAAACTAGGATTACTCAAACATGTGTGAATGAAACAAAACACAACTCCAGGTCTGTTTTTGGGGAGGTAACAACATTAGAACATGTTTTTTGGAGAATTAAAGATCTACTATGTAACTTTTCTGATAGAAGATATGCTACATGCTTGTCTACACAGAGATGCTGCTTTGCTTGGATTGAACCACAATATGACCTTAAACCTTAAACTATCAACAGTTAAGCCAGTTACCCTTTCAGGCCAAATTACAGGTCAGATCTGTGGAGAGGTGGTTATACTCACAGTAACAATGCATGTTTCTAAAGGCATTTTTCATCAATGAAAAATCTGTAAGTGTAAAATACAGGATGGATTAGTTTAATGAATCATTGTAGGGTGACAGTAGAGCGTTTGTCCACTGATCCTGAGGTTATATTGTTTCATTTCTACACGTCTCCAATAAATTTGACTTTCCATTCACTGTTAGAGTGATACTTGACGCTCACCTCAGACATTTGCAGGTATGTTTTAGCACGTTTCAGGTTGATTACAGAGTTATCATGTGATTTTTTGTGCAGGAGAATTAAAAAATTCCAGATAAACATTTTAGTTTCTATCACCGACATGATAATAATGACATAATCGTCTCTTTGCCGGTCCAATGCTGCCTAAAGGGCTTGTGGGCTGCTCCGGCTGCTCCTGTGTCACAAATGTACCATGTGGAGAGATAAACAGCCTCAGTGTGAATGAGTGATTTAATGTTTATTACATGAGCCTCACACACACACACACACACACATTGGGTCCATGGTTATAATAATAATATGATTTTGTTCAACGTTCACATTTTAAAGGGCCCATATTACTCTATTTTCTGATCTATGTTATAATGTTCTTTCCTCATGACAAACATATCTGGATACTAATAATGCAGAATTTCTTATACATTTGCGAATGAAACAAAACATAAATCTGAGTATGTTTTTGATGAGTTAACAACATCTTAAAGAGTCAAACAATAAAATGCCCTGTTTTATCCCGCATAAAACTGCTAACCTTGTAGCTTAGATCTGTACAAACTAGTGCTGTCACTCGATTAAAATATTTAATTGTGATTAATCTCCTGAATGTCATAGTTAACTCTTGATTAATCGCAACTTAATCACGCATTTTCCTTCCTTGCATCATCATTTTAATATTCTTATCAACATAGAAATGTGGATAGGCTTGTTTTTTCATTGCTAACCATAACGATTGTTAGTGAGACAACTTTGTGTTCAATGTTTCACTCTTATGTTCCACTTTGATGAAGTGCTCTGCAACAGTGTGAGTGAAGAGCCTCTTCTGTTTTCACAACAGTCAAAGCCACTGAAGTTCCCACTGTGGGTGAAATAATGTGCTGTGACCTGAGCCAGTTCTCATTACTGAGGGACGTCCAGTGATCTCCAGTTAGCCCGTGTTTGTCCTAACGCCTGCAGAACTATCACTTTTAGTGGAGAAAAGAAGTCCAGCGGCATGAAAGACCTATGAAATAGTGAGACAGATATAAGTCCTGCTGTGATACGTATTCCTCAATGAGTTTATGGATATGATAACAGCACAGATCAGTGAGGACAGCCACAGGAGAGGGGCTGCAAGACTTCTGTCACTGTCCACTGTCCGTACCTTAAGGTAAGTGCGGATTTGCCGTATGTTTTGGAGCGGACTTCATTTCTTATTTTCCTCATATGAGTAACATCAGTGCACCTGACAGGACTCGTATAGTGAAGTCGTGTCCATGTACATGAGCAGCCGTGCTTTGCCTAACCCCTTTCAACTGGGACTTCTCAGTTTCGTACAAATTGTTTTCCTTCCGGTTTGCAGCCGGATCCTGTAGTTTTTCTAACATTACAGCAGTGGCCACAACTTATAAAAAACCTAGTTCACCTGAGATAAAAAAAAATAATTAAGTGAGTTAAAATTGTTTTGCATTAACATAATAATAATGCAGTATTTTTGACAGGACTAGTATAAACATGCTCTGAACTAAAGGTGCACTGTGTGACTGGTGGAGGGTTCGTGGTGAGCGGTTTTATGCAGAATACAACAAGATGTTTTATTGTTGTGGAGAAAATGATGGTACTTCAAAAATTAAAGCCTTTGCGATTTGCTCGTTGCATTCATTCAGTTTTGATTCTGTTGTGTTTAATCTTATAGCACTACTGGGAAATTACTTGAATTTATAGTCATTTCACACTCAATTCTAAACTAACCTGCACTGTGCATTGTGTCACTTTTGTGGTGGAGGGTTTGTCAAAGACTTTTCTCCATGGAGATGTTATTGTCTGGAATGTTTCACAGTATGGCATTAAACCTTTCTATCTTCATGGAGACCAAACCAGACCAAGTTGCAGGTCAGATCTGTGGAGAGGCGACCCCGCTCACAGTCAGAATGTCTGTTTTTTTTAGGAATTTGTGAGCTATAAAACCAATTGTAATTATAATTGTATATAGATTTAAGTCCGCTAATGTTAAAAAGACCAGTCCTCAAACACACAGAGAAGCAGAGATGCCAAGTCCACTTCTTTATAGTGAATGTGATGGAAATTTCTTACTTTGTTGAGCTAAAGAGTGTATTGTATGGGTTTAGAGAATATATCAATATATAGAGGATATATCACTATAGAACCAAAAATAAGAAAATGAAAAAAAAAACTTCTTTATTATTTGTCTCTAAAACCAAAATGAAAAAAACAGATAACAATTTGTTTTTTTCATTTTTGATTCATATAAAAGATTCATATTTGGTCTATATTTGGTTAATGAACTGAAAAATGTAATATATAAGTGAGTATAAGTCGCAGGAGCCACCCAAACCCTGAAAAAAGTGTGACTTATAGTCCCAAAAATACGATACACAAGTTTACACACTCATCTGACTGCCCTTTATATATGTGACGTCATTCTGAGGAGCCCTTCTGTGGTTTTCTTTGTGACACCGCTGAATATGACACATTTGATTGACAGCTGAGAAATCTGGGGGATCGAGGAGAGGAAGCGAGGAGAAGGAAGCGAGGACAGAGAAATAGCACAAGGGGCTGCGGATGTGTGCTCAGGTCAAACCGAGCTGCTTCTGATGGAGCAGAGTGGGACTGGAGGAAGTAAAAAGACCAGAAAAAATACACAAAAGTACCTTACTGAAATTGCAAGGTTAAATGAACAAATGAAATGAAATAAGTGAAATAAATCATGTTTTTGAGAGTTAAACCTAATTGTCATTTGTCCACATTTACACTTGCTACTTTTTCGCACTATCTTTACATTCTCCAGATGTCCCGGGTACAGTCCAGCATCTGTGTTGTACTCACAGGGACCCCGGCCCCGCTCTGCTGCTGTCACTGCCCATCAGTGTCTGTGAGTCTCCAGTGTGTGAGAGGAGAGAAAACCCACCTCCATCATGTACTGGTCCACCACGTGCAGCTCCGACACTGGGCCCTTGTGCGATCTGTACATCTCCACATCATCTAAGGTCGGAACGTACCTGGAAAACACAGATATTTAGACACATATTTAGTCAAGTTATGGGAACAACTTAAGGCTCCACTGGCATTTCAATACCGCGATAACTACACACCTTAATTCACCTTAATAATACATGAATAAAGACTTCAGATAATCAATCAAAATCAGTCAAACTTTATTTATAGATGCCCTCATAACACTCAAGTTGATTTGACCAATTTTGTCCTCATATCATTTACAATACAGTACAATTTAAATACAATGCAATTTAAATAAAAAAGAAAAATAAGTGTTTGTTTGTGACCAGATGTGAAACCTGAATGTCACTGCTGCCGTTCCTGTTCCACGCCCAAGGACACACGTTTATAAGCAAACAAATAGAAGGAGAAGAGTGACTCCTATGGCGATAGTACAAAACGTCTTAAAGTTCTGCCTTTTTCACATCTTCAGCCTTTCCCATTTCCCATTTTATATTGATTCATAAAAAAGTCACACTCGTACCGTTGTGGCACAAACGGCCCACGCTACATAAAAGTGCTGTAAAATAGAACTACATTTATATTTTTTATACTTTCAATGGCTCAAATCTTTTGTTTCCTTGTCTTTTGTGCAAATATATAAAACACAATAAACTGAAACTTAAGTTTGAACAAAGGGAGCTGACTAAAAATGAATTTGAATTTATGGTGAATGATTTTCCTCAGGTCCATAAATCTCAGACCGTCTCCTCATAGGCCGACCAATCGTCAGTGGTACAGGGTCCCTCATGACCAACATCTCTACTTTTGTTGACCACTGTGTAAAACCGTGGGTGACCACTCTTCTATCATACACCAGGGACTCTACTGATTTCATCAATACCCTGAAGCCTGTGCAAATACCAGCACCAGACACTGGATGTGTCAAGCCTCTCCACATCTCATCAGGAGCCTCTCGATAAGTCTGTTCCAGAGGACAAGGCGCATCTGCAGCTCAGAGGACAGATATGACCTACAGGCCACTCAGTTGAGTAACAGGTTTGTGGAACAAAGGTATAGCAAGGAGTGGATAGATGCTGCATGAGTTTGCTTCAGCACCACCACTCAGAAAGATGTTCTGCAACCACAAACAGAACCCCTCAAAGTACATCTCCTGTGTGTTTTACTACATACTCACTGATCGGTGAATTACAAAAGCTTTTTGATAAAACATTGGCACGTCATTAGATCAAACCCTGCACTTAAGTATCTATAAGGAGTCGCTGAGGTTAGTTTACAAGCGCCCAAACAACCTCAGGGATCAGTTAGCTAAATCTTACACCCCACCAGACAGAACACACACCTTCCTCACCGTCCTGCATGACATTCCAGAAGGGAAATGTGCCATTGTGTCCAATGTGGTCATACAACAAAGAGCAAAACATACAAACACCCTCATGATGGAAAATCACTTAAGATATGTGGTGTCACCGCTTGTAACACTCCATTTGTCATTTATTTGATCAGATGTCCCTGTGGTGGTGCTTATGTTGGGTGCACATCTGGACCTGTGTGCATCAGGTTCAGTGAACACAGAAGTAACATCAGCTGCAGTGATGAACACAACCCCGCGGCGACACATTTCAAAAAGGCTGGACTCAACCTTTGGTACTTTCAGTACACTGGTATAGAAACTGTAGACAAACCCCCTAGAGGAGGTAATCACAAACATTTATTACTGCAGCGTGAAACTTCCTACACACACACCCAACACTACGGCTCCAGCAGGTTTAAACCAAGACTTGGATATAAAACCAGCTTTGTAGGTCTGTGTTTCTTCATATGGTCTTTGATACCTCGGTCATTATTTACAAGATTGTATATTCCTGTTATTGGACTCTCTTCAAGCTCTTAATGTTTCCTTGTGATTTATAATCTTTACTGAACAAGAGGATGATATCTATCCTGGTACACAGTATATACTGTATATACACTTGACGGAAAGATGTTTTACTCCCCCTCACTGACTGTTTGGGTTAAAATGCTTAAGATGTTATTTTGTATTAGGCTATGCTCAAAATACAAATATTTATATATAAATGGGACAATACCGAAGTTTATTTAAAACAAAACAGAACAGTACAGAGAAGATAAACTTGCATGACAAGCTTTTCTTGTCCTACAGTGCAGTATTAGAACTACTTCATAAATCACTACATTATCAAATGTAGCACAGTTTTAGGTGAATTTATTTATTTTTTCTTTTTACCAAAAATATGTGTCTCTTGAACATGAATGACGGCAAAAGCAGGTACATTTTGTGATGAGTATTATAGTAAATATGAATGGGAAATTTACTATTTGTGCATTTTTTCTTCACAAACTGCCTAAAACTACAAGCACAATGCAGGTACTGCCATCCTGTTTCTGTATTCCAAATATCCATGATCTTTTGAACAGTGAATGTCTTCAAAATGGCACCAGATAACAGGAGGTTGAGACCCATGAGTGCACATTATTACAGTAGACACACAGTAAACATTTGTGCTGTCAAAGTGACGCCATTTTCCCAACTTGTGAGTACAGCTGTCGTATTTAATCATTAAAATGTCACCCATTCCTTCCTTTGACTACATTTCCCATTCAAATTATTTATATTCATTCAAGATATAGTTCAGCCAATAGTGACCAAAATGACTGCAGCAGGAAGTGCTCCACTGTGGTTTTAAACTCTACATGAGTGGACTAAGCTATCCCGTTAGCCGCCGCGTGCCAAACAGAAAGTGCTCCAGGAGGCTATTCCGGCTCCTTCTCTCCCTTTGTCCCATTGACTTACCTGAGATCTTATCGCTCCTCTCTCTGTACCTGTAGCTGTGGCCTCATCATTTTGGTCTTAAATTGTTCATATGAACCCACTCTACATGATCATGATTTTTTTTTGCTATATTGTCCATCAGAAAAAAGTGTTCATAACACAGAGCCTGGCTCCAGATTTGCCCCAGTAACCGTGAGCATCGCGAGCCTCATTTGAGCGGCGCTAAACACTATGGGTGATGTCACACTCACTTAGTTCACTTCTTTTATACAGTCTATGAACTCCACACACCTTGACTAGAATCATGTGGAGAAATTCAGTCCTGGAATTGGAATCTCTACTGAACTAAAGGTAAAAGGAGCTGTTTTTAACTCAAAAACTACCGCTTCATCTCATGGTGGAACAGAGCATTTGGAGCTTTGGAGATGTGGACAGACTGTCTACATCTCTTGGTTTCTCTGAGTAACTGAGTAATGCATTTTCAGACGTGTAAATGAAACTTCAGATATGTTTTTAATGAGTTATATAACATTATAACATGACTTGAAGCTCACGAATCCATTTTAAACTCTAGTGATCCTGCGATGTTGTGTGGTGAACACAACTTATTGTACAAAGGCCTAACCTCCCATAGTTATAAACCGGCTGCAATTTATTTAGAATTCACTGCATTTCAAACCATGAATTATCCATGTTGTTTACTTTATTCTGAATCTCACTTATGAATAAAAAAGTGTGAATGTCAAAGCAATGAAATCTAGTCAAACATGCTACACTTGAAGCTGCATTTGAAAAGCTGGAGATGAGACATACAGAAACACACATACGGTACCTTCACACTTTTAGTCCCATTTTCAATTATTGATTTGCTTTTTTGAGAAACACATTTTTCCTTTTTGACTTTTACCCCCTCATGTACCTCCTCTTATTCAGTGGACAGATGCTGCAGGCAGAGGAACGCCAAGTGTTTTTGACTGCACCCTGTAAACATGTCAGTGTACAGAGCTGCACATTTACTGAAAAAAATGAAAACTAGCTTTCTGTAGTGGTCATTTAATTGAGATAAACTTGGGAACAACAATGCAAGAATCATGCAATCATAATGTGAATATGCTTTTCCCCCAGGTACTATAACATATGTAGATGTGGGAATCTGGCCCGATGTGGTTGAAGACCATCAGTGTCCAGAGTCAAAACTCTTGTGCTTTATTTATTACTTGTTACTGTCATTTCAAAATAACTGTTTGCATTACAATATTACTGTATTTAACATGTAAGGCATTACACTACTATTGCATTACTTTTAAGTTGCTTTCACCAAAATAACTGGAAATATGGATTTGGCGATCTAAATGTAGCTCATGAAGCTCAGTGAGCTCATCACACATCCAGTGGAAGGTGATGTGGTATCTGAGCTGCACAGAGTCACTATCACTAATCTGCAGCTTCACCTCGATCCGTGCGCTGTGAGGATGTAAAGAGATACACATGCGGAATACTCTCACCTGTTTACTTTTAAAGAACCCCTCAAACTGGATTAACAGAGTGGTTTTGTGGACTGGGTGTCATTGTTTGCGGAGACAAATTCTATGGATAATGTGGATGAGGCGCTGCAGTTTAAATTTATCATTTTACGAGGGAGAGGTAAGTAATAATTATTTTTGCTATTTCCTGAGTTTGTATCTTGTGCCTCTGTGTCCGTCACTCCATCTGCCTCTGACGCTCTGTTTTATTGGCTGTTACTGTAGCGTTGCTGCTGTTTTGTGGTTACGATCTGACATGATTCACAGTGTATCTGTGCTGATCAGGCGCCGCGCCTGTTTCACTGTGTTTCCTGCTCGGAAAGTTCACGACAACATGTGTGACAACGACACCGACGATGAAGACATGGCCTTTAGCACAGAGCCAAGGGGAGATCTTTATGAACCCGAATATACTACTACTATATATATGCCCAAATTCACCAGATGGAGTCAGAACAGCAGAGAGAGAGAGGAGGGACAGAGTGGGACAAGCTGAAGCTGGAGTTTTGTTGTTCCAGCCTGGAGAATCACAAGTCTGCACCATTTATACATATATTCTTCTATAGCTTATACAAGCTTATATACTTATCACTGTAGCTCTCATGTTAGTTCTCTCGCGTCTGAGCATGTAAACAATGCGCAGCTTCACCTGGAAGCAGCGCAGTGATATGAGCAGAGAGAAAATAGTACCAAGTGATTATGAGGTCTAACTTTTTTCCATTCACATTTTGTGGTGCAAATGTATCACTCTTTTGAACACATTTTGTTATTTTCATGTTGATGCACAACACTGCTGATGGGGACGTACAGATTCATGTCAAAAAACACAAACTATCCCTTTAAGTGAGATATGGCTAAAACGGCATTTGATCAAACATATTCAACTATTCGAAAATCATGTCTCATCCCTAGTAAGTACCATATTCCTTTGTCAGGTAACAGTAAGTGGACTTGTAGCAGTATGCAAAGCAAGCATTTTAGATTATGAGGGCCTATGTCCCTCTAAACAAAGTGTTTAAACTCAACTAGGCACTAAAATATGAAAGCCGAATACACAAAAAAATATAACAAATTTTTACTGTGTGTGCCTACTGTAACAATATGTAGCAGCTGCATCCAAGCCACACATCACCAAGTGCAATGCAAAGCATCAGATATAGTGGTGTAAAGCGCTGCCACTGGACTCTAGAGCTGTGGAGCCTTCTCTGTAGGGCCCAATCGTGCTTCTTCATCTGGCAATCTGAAGACTGAAATAGCAGCTCTTACGTTAGCTCTTTCGCCCCATGGCGGTCAACAGTCTGAGCACATAAACACTGCCGAACTACTGAAAAAAAGTGTTGGATTCTTGCGCGGCATCACCTGGCGGCATGACTGACAGCAGTGCGCAGTGATATGACCGGAGAGAAAATAGGACCAAGCAATTATGAGGTCTGACTTTTTCCCCATTCATATTTTGTGACCCAAATGTATCACTTTTTTGAACACATATTGTTTTGAGAAGAAAACGCTTTATTTTCATGACTCCAGCCAACTTGTCAGACACTTTCATCAGCACCAAAACCGGGGAAGAACTCGTCTCACCGGACGCTGTCGGGAGGTAAGTCAGTGTTGATGCACGACACTGCTGATGGAGACGTACAGATTCATGTCAAAAATCCAAAACTATTCCTTTAAATGCAAGTTCAGAAAAGTGGGCAGTGACGGGGGGTAGGTGAAAACTGTAATTTTCTGAGTACTCAAATACAGGACAACACAGGATTGCTCAAACACACCTAAATCAACAAAATTGAACAAAAACTCTAAATAATTGCGAGAACACATATTTTTTGTGTAATACATCTCCTTTAAAGAAAAAAATACCGTACTTGTCTCTGATGCAGTTATAATCTACACTTGTGGATTTTTATATTGTATTTTGATCATCTATAACACATGTGTCAAACATGCGGCCCGGGGGCCAGATCCGGCCCTCCAAGACCTTTAATCTGGCCCTCGGCTGATTTTTCTATTAAAATACTTAAAATTTTCTGATTTTTCTGTTAATTTTCTGCACTGTTTAGCATAGCAGCGTCTCCGGCGTTTCTGTACGTTGCGACTCCCACCAGAGCAGCACAAATGAAGACTTTCCTCTTTCCAAACGCTCTTAAAGGACGATCGTTTTGACTGTCGACCGTGACCCTCATCAGCAAAATGTCAAAAAATGAGAAAAGCAGATGCTGAGTTCAGGATTTCCCAAGAAAAATAGTCAAATTCTTATTTGTTGACAGAGGTGAATGGGAAATCTGTGCTCAGTGTGTTTGGAACAAGTGGCGTTGCTCGAGGAATATAATCTTAAACACCACTACGAGACACGGAGAAAAATACAATAACTTGAAGAGAGAACTGAGTTTTCTGATCCGGCCGTTTTGGGATCAAAGTAGGTTGCATACGGCCCCCGGACCAAAATGAGTTTGACACCCCTGATCTATAACAATAAAAAGAATATAATAATAATAATAAAAGAATAATAAATATATATAATAAAAGAATCTATAATAAAAGAAACTAGCCCAGTCTGTGCCAAAATGACTGCACAACGCTGACGAATCTTGCACATATCACTGACCAAGAAAATAAAACTGGAGAATAAAGTAAGTACAGATCAGCGAACGTGAAAATGGGAGTAGATCCGAGCAATAATGTCTTGAATACAGGAGAAAGAAAACTACTCAAACATGCCTGAATCACTCTAAATGCAACTTTAGAGGGTAAAAGAGCAGGGGAAACAAATATAACATGGATAAAAGCTCTGAAAAGTCCATTGAGGTCTTCTTTAAACGTTCTTATAGCGTAAAACAGAGGCCATCTTCTCCGTTCTGCTGCACTCAGTCTGAACTCGTCTTAAACTGTATTTCTTCCTGGTCCTTTTTCTTTTCTTTTTTTTCTCTCTTTTTCAACCAAAACATTTACTTTTTCATGAGACCAGCTCTGCGCCACTAGAGACACCATGCATCATCAATATTTCAGCACCAGATGGGAGTGGTCCCTTTCAACACTGTACTCCTCTGGCTCTTACTATCTGTGGTGTATTAAAATATATATTACTTTTTTTGTCACATGGAATAAATAAGGCCTGTATTAGATCAGGAGGACAGCGCTGCAGGCCAGTGGCTCGGTGAACTTCAGGTATTGGGGGTTTTCTGATGTGATGGTGTTGTACTAAAAGATGGTGGAAAAGTGCCAGTTTCCCCTATTGATTACATTGTTTTTTTCAAATATTTAAGAAGTAAATTCACAATGGGCAGTTCTGCATGATGTTACATAGTACTTGAAACTGGAGTGGCCAATGGAGGCAGCAAACAGAAAAAGAAAAAAAAGACTGATTTCGGCGTTTAGTTTCACTTTCATATTAATGTTATAGTTTTCAGTCTCTATACAGCAAAAACTGGAGGGTAAAATATTTCAGAGTTATTTTTAAACACAAAAAGTTGATATGGTTGATGATAATTCAACTTCCCTTAGTGTTAATTTGGCTCCTCCCACCCACCACTTCAAACTCCCGCAAGAGACGAGCAGTTTGAACCACTTTTGTACATAATTTCATCTTAAATTAACTAAAATAAAGTGTAAAAATAAAACACCTCCGTGTGTTGTTTAGCTAAATCAAATTAACTCTACAAAGTGTTATCCATTTACTCTCAAAACGTTAATATAGCTCTTGATTTTGAGGTGAAACAGGAACTTTGGCCCAGTGTTACTTAATTAACATTTCCAAAAATGTTAAATTAACTCTAAAACAGACTGGACTCATACAGTATAAACCCTGAGAAAATGTTCAAATTGATTCTGTGAGAGTCAATTTTAACACTCCACTTTTTGCTGTGTAGAAAGTGGTCATACTGTCAGATGAAGGGCAAGAGACAGTTTTTCTTATGATTGCACTGTATTTTCAGTCTAATGTCTAAAAATATTGAACCTGGTCATTTCTACTGTATTGGTGACCAGACCTCTTAAAGGGATAGTTTTGGATATTTGACATGAATCTGTACGTCCCCGTCAGCAGTGTCGTGCATCAACACTGACTTACCTCCCGACAGCGTCCGGTGAGACGAGTTCTTCCCCGGTTTTGGTGCTGATGACAGTGTCCGGCAAATTGTCTGGAGTCATGAAAATAAAGTGTTTTTCTTCTCAAAACAATATGTGTTCAAAAGAATGATTCATTTGCATCACAAAACGTGAACCACGAAAAAATCAGACGTCTTAATCGCTTGGTACTATTTTCTCACTCTTTTGAACACATATTGTTTTGAGAAGAAAAACACTTTATTTTCATGACTCCAGACAACTTGCCGGACACTTTCATCAGCACCAAAACCGGGGAAGAACTCGGCTCACCGGACGCTGTCGGGAGGTAAGTCAGTGTTGATGCACGACACTGCTGATGGGGACGAACAGATTCAGGTAAAAAAAAAAAAAAAAAACTATCCCTTTAACTCACTTGTATTGTATGACACCAAAAATCTCCAATTAACAGTATTAGGTTTAGCTGCCCCCATCTGGATTAGAGGTAGGGCTGGGCGGATATGGGGAAAAAAAGAATCATCATTTTTTCTTTCCCCATATTGATCGAAATTGCTTTTCGATTCAATCTTCTTCCATCTTATTAAAAACATGTGGACTTCAGGCATAAAGAGCAGAGTGTCAGGATCACTACAGTTTTATTTCATGCTGACAGGATCAATATGTCCAGAGAAATTCACATTCAAAAGTTGGAATGAGTTTGTACAATATATTACAACCTAAATGCATGCGCGTGTCACCGTCTTACTGCCGCATGATTGGCTCTTGACCTGTCAATTAAAATGCACATTCCTTATTATCGAGATAGACCGAAGTAGAGATCACAATCTATCAATCTTTTAATATTTGGCACAGCCCTGTTTAGAGGTGTGGTGATACTAAATTTGGTGACATTGTTATCGTGAGCTGCTATCGATATATCGTATTGTTTGGTATCTTTTAGCAGTTTGTTTTGTGACCGCACTAGAGTTTTGTTGCTGATTTAGTGGAAGAAATCTGTTGATGCAATACACTTGACATACTCACTATTTTGATGATTAAAATACAGGTATAACTTTGCACAGATAGTGGTTTAACAAAGTGATATTACAGCAATACAACGGTAATTTATCAGAGTATCATGTGCATTATATTGATTATCACATATATCGCCATATCCTTCCATTCTCATGCCCTAATCTGTATTGAATATTATTGGCCTATGCAGTGTTGCGATTTCATCTAAAACCTAGTGCTATGGAGGACTGCATACCTGCCCTGCCCCTATTCCTCCTGAAGATATTCGTCAATAGTGTCCATCTCCATAAATAACCACCAAGCTTAAAGTTTTATGACTGCTTCTCTGTTAAAAGGTTCAGGTTTCTGCTCTAGAACCAAACTATGAGGTGGGACAGTGTAGTCAGATCCAACACAGGGAGGAGGGATGTGCTATGAATCAAATGTCATTCAAGGTTCAGTCATTTCAATTTCCTGCAGGATCTATCTGTCTGTTTGGAATAGTCTGAGTAACGTTTTGGTCTGGGGTTCGTCACCTGTGTGTTTCTATGGATATGTCCTTGCTTCTTCTTCAGATCATCGGCTGCCCTGTCCCCTCCCTGATGGACATCTATAGCTCCCACCCTGGCTTTGAGCTTTGACCTGTTGTCTTCAGGAAGGCGCGACAGGTTTATCAAAGCAAAGACCGTTGGACTCAAAAACTGTTTTTCCCAAAGGTCATAACCACTTTGAACGCACACATGCACTGACCTGATATTCCTATCCCTCAGTCGCCTGATCTCCTTCCATCCTCCTGTCGTGCAATATTTATGTGTAATATCTAATGCAGTGCAATATCTTGACTGAGTGTAATGTCTAATACAGTGCAATATCTTAAATGAGTGCAATACCTAATACAGTGCAATATCTTGGCTGAGTGTAATGTCTAATACAGTGCAATATCTTAAATGAGTGCAATACCTAATACAGTGCAATATCTTAAATGAGTGCAATACCTAATACAGTGCAATATCTTAAATGAGTGCAATACCTAATACAGTGCAATATCTTGGCTGAGTGCAATATTTAATACAGTGCAGTATTTTTTACTGAGTGCAATATTTAATACAGTGCAATATCTTGACTGAGTGCAATATCAAATACAGTGCAATATTAGGGCTGTGTTGAAACAATCAATTTTCCAATTCTGAATTGATTTGCATATTAATTCCTTAAGATTGATTCGTACGTCCAAATATCGATTTAATTTTTAATACATTTTCCCCCAGTGAACTTTAACCCCACTCGTCGCGTCACTGAATTCGCACAGGATCCGCGGTCTGACTGTATCAAAACAATTAACACGGCGTCAGACACTAGTGGCAATGTGAGCCAAGTCCCAGCTTTGAAGACACCAGAAACACTCAAAGCTCCATCTGGCACCATTTCAGGTTCAGAAATGATAAAGACAAAGATGTGTTTGACAGAAGCAAAGCGATTTGAAGGCCAAATGGAGGTAAAGTAGAGTGGAAACAGAACCAACCTCAGGAACCACCTGGAACAGCTCAGGGAACAGCTCAAAATAAATTAGAACAAATAAATGTTCGAATAACACTAACCCGAATCCAGATAGGATCAGATCGGATCAAATCGTGATAATCGGTTCTGAATCTTGAGAATCAGAATCTAACTGACTCTTGGAATTTGAATCAATACCCAGCCCTATGCAATATCTTGGCTGAATGCAATATTTAGTAGTATGCAATATTTAGAGTTTTGTAGTCTTGGGTGTCCAAGCCTTTTTATGTCTTGTACTAGTACTTATGTATGTATTTATTTATTTATTCTATTCTTCTTTTCTACTCTGTTCTAAGTATTTGCTTTTAATCTTGTTGCGCATGTGTGCATGTGCATAGTGACAATAAAAGGCGTTCTACTCTAAAAATGTACTTTTTGACAGGTGGGAGGAGTTAGGGGGCAGGTGAAATTTCTGGGCACTCAAGCTTCAAATGCCAGACACCAGAACGACTCAAACATCCATAACTCAATCAAAATACTACTCTGGGTAATGTGAATTATTTTCTTGTGTTAATATTAAGGAATGATTGAAGGAAAGACATGGGTGCTTTGATTCTATTTTAACTTGAACATATGGACCCTTTGACAAATGGAGTTTAACCTGTTGACCTTGTGACCCTTGAAGTGGGCTATTCAAAGAAGTGAGATGGCTCTGTAAAGACTTGTGTGTTACCTTATATGGTGAGCTAGAAGCTTAACATATGGGATCTATACATAAACAACAAGGATAGAATAGCAGCTGCATGCATCAACAGGTGGGATAATGTTTGAGTTTAACTATAAAAGAGGTCTCGCAGAAGGAGGCCCTTCAGAGACGAGGAGGGAAGACCCACCATAAAGGCCTGTATCCTGTTGTAGCCCGAATAAAGATCTTTTTGAAACTGCTCCACGCCTTCTACGTTTTTGGTCTGAGGTGTCTTAGAGAACCAGAAGCTTACAGTAAGCTACTAATGAAGTAACACCATTACACCACGGTTACACCTCATCAAAGTCTATTTTAGATATTATGCCCCCTTTAAATAAAGCAAACTTTGGGGAAAGGTCAGCAGTTGGGCCGAATGCATAATTCTGTGTCCATTTAACTGCCTTCAAAGTGAAACTGCAGCGTGGAGGTCTCATATTCTGGAATATCTTCAAAAACGTGGAGTGGTTTTGTCCCTGGCAGCAACAAAACATCAGCGCCCACAGCTCACTCACTTTTCGACCTCCACGAGACACCGTGCACAGCGAATACAAATCAGATGCAGAATTTTAAGTGACGCAGGTACCACTGCACTAGTCATTATAGCTGTAGTTCTGAATCTAGTAGTACTAATATATGTGCTCACAAGAATCAATTTTAAGTTATTTTCAACCCTGTAATAAAAGCACATGTTTAGTTTATAATATTTAGAAAAACTAGCAAATCAAGCCCTGTGAACTGACTGTTATAGAAGAAAGTAGTACTAATAGAGGTATCAATAGGAGTCACACTAATAGTTTCTTTGGTATATAGCACTTTTTAAGATACTGAAAGAGCTTTATGTTATTCATTCACACCACATATTCACTCAAGGCTACACATCTGAACCACAGGCCCCTCTAACTCACATGTGCAGAGTTAACAGTGAAGAGTATTGTCCAAAGACACAAGGAAAGCATGTAGTGACCAGAGAAAGGATCACTCAGAGAGCAAAAGGGAGGTTGGACAAATATGAAACCGAAACGAATTAAACATTTGAATATGTTTGGTAAGTAAGTAAGTAAGTAAATAAGTAAGTAAGTAAAGTGCTTCATATACAAAAGATAAAAAATAGCATAAGATACATTAATAAAATCAGTCATAGCAGCCCTAAACCTAAGAGGACGGGAATGCTTGTGCAAAGAGAAACTTTTTAAAAGCATTTACACCAGCCTTTTTCCTCCGGTGAGCTACTTTTACAAAACAAAAATGCCAGAGATCTACTCATTTTAGCAGCCGCAAGAAGAGAGTTCAGTTAGATGCCTATTAAACATAAACCAATGTCATTTTATTAGTTAGTATTAAAGTTAACCAGTGAATTAAAGGGGTAGTTTGGGTTTTTGACATGAATCTGTACGTCCCCGTCAGCAGCGTCGTGCATCAACAGCGTCCGGTGAGTCGAGTTCTTGCCCGGTTTTGGTGCTGACGAAAGTAGTCCGGCTGGGGTCATGAAAATAAAGCATTTTTCTTCTCAAAATAGTATGTGTTCAAAACAGTGACACATTTGCGCCACAAAAAAGTCAGACCTCATAATCGCTTGGTACTATTTTCTCTGCAGTCAACTTGCCGGACACTTTCATCAGGGGAAGAACTCGGCTCACCGGACGCTGTCGGGAGGTAAGTCAGTGTTGATGCACGACACTGCTGACGGAGACGTACAGATTCAGGTCAAAAACCCCAAATTATCCCTTTAATGCATTGGTTAACTTTAATACTAACTAATAAATGGACATTGGTTTATGTTTTACAGGCATCTAACTGAACCCAAAGGCTCGCCCTCTTTCTTATAATCATCTCAATTTCTTGCGGTTGTTAAAATGAGTAGATCTCTGGCATTTTTTGTTCAGTTCGTGTAAAAAAAAAAAAAAAGAACTATCCCTTTAACTGTATGCTTTGTTTTTCAGCACAATGGTATAATTCTGAAATCCCTTGACAAGCTCCTTGAAAGGGGTGGAGAGCTGCTGATAACTCCAGAGCTACAGGTTGGAGAAATCTGATCTACACTTTCTAGAGAGCGCAGGTAAGGAGGCAGTTCATTCCAAAGTTTAGGAGAGACGGCTTGAAAGTGTCACCTCACGTTTTAACGTTTGTCCGAGGGACCATTAGCAAGTTTTGGCTGGTAGACCTCTGAGGTGTACGGCTTTATCAGATCTGTGATGTAGGCAGGAGCCATGTAGGGCCCTAAAGGTCAGCACCAGGATTTTAAGATGGACACGAAAAAGAACAAGGAGCCAAGGTAAGGATTTTACGATGGGAGTGATATGGCCTCTCCTGGTGCAGGTCAGAAGCCTCGCAGCAGAGTTTTGGACCATCTGCAGCTGGTTAAGTTCCTTCTTGCTCAGGTAAACAGACACAATAGTTACAATAGTTTAGTCTCGAGGACACAAATGCATGGAATACTGTCTCTAACTCAGCTTTAGAAATCATTGTGCAAAGTTTAGATATGTTTCACAGTTGGAAAACACAGTTCTAAAGACGTCGCATCATCAAAAAATACTCCTAAAGTTGTTTTCGCTTGAATTCCCCAGTTAATTTTTGGGCCTTGTAACATTGCAAACTGAAAAAACTCCATATTGGACGGTCCCTATACAAAAACGTTACTCATCATTTTTGACCTCTGTGTATCCAAAGACAGTGAACACAAACTAGCCCCAGATTTTTTGCAAGGTTCACTCTAACCAAGGGAGCAAGGTGAGGTCAGAGCGGCAAAAACAAAACTGAAGCGAAATAAACACGCCCATTGCTCTGGACTTACTTCATCTACCATCCGTCGGAGGTTCTGACAACTTCACAGCTCTTTGTGCCACGGGGAACCACAGTTTTCTAACGTTTAAGTCAGCTTTGCAACCGATTTTTTTTCTTTCGATATAAATATTGGCAAACTAGTGTCTACCACAACACCAGGAGATTGAAAAAAAACCTCCATATTGGACTTATACTTACAAAAAAACATTACCAATCCTTTTTGACCTGTGTGTTTCCATAGACAGTGCACATAAACTAGCATCAAGAGACATTTTTGGACGCACCTCCTGAGCGCTGTGATGTGCTCGTCAGACAGACCTCCATCCTCCTTCTTTATAATGTAGAGTCTGTCCTTCAGCTCGCCCGGACCCACGGGGAAGCTTTTCAGGAAAATATCTGTGGAAAAAACATTAAAAAAAACAGAAACAAAACAACACATCAACAACACGGCTCATCCAGAACATAAAAGGTGCTCATCTGACAGTTAGCTCTTTGGAGATGGAGGCGCTCAAAGAGTTCTTTCCTTAATCACTCGCAGAATCTTATTTGCATTGTTTACCGTCCAGTGGAAGCCATTGTTGTTGGGAAAAAGACATTCATTATGATGTCAAAATAATGTGAGATTTTGGATTAAATCGTGGTAAGTTTAGGTACCTATTAAAATGGCTATACACACACAGTTGTTGTTTTTTTTCATTTTTTCAGGAAGTGTGCTGTTTGCATGGTCGTTTTTGTAAGTATTACTGTGTAGGGTTGGCGGTAATACAGTATCCCGAGGTGTCAAAAAGTAGCAGCGGTATCAGTTTCATTACTGTCATTAAAAAAATCTACAGCGCATAAGGACATAATATAATATTATAATTTATTGGTATCTAAATCTGTTTGCTCAGCACAAATATTGTTGTATTTTCAATTTAATGCTATGTCTAGGTTCAGTCCTGTCCAGTCCTGGGTTAGTCCTGGTTTCTTAATATTTTCCCTTCATACTAACTATGTCGTACAAAAAAAGAAAGTGGCGGACAAATATGTGCACTACGGATTCACATATGTGCACCAATAAAATATATTTGCCTATGTTTTGTAAATACACCTGTTCTGCTTTCACTGTAGACCTGATACAAGTGGCTAAACGTGGCCAGTTGAGTTTGATCGGCTTTGAGAAACACAGAGCCAGAGCCGCACATACGTCCTGCTGGAGCTGTCTGAATGGTATCGGCACAAGCTACAAAATAATTCTTAATTAGTCAAGGTAATGCCCCAGTAAAACGCTGATAAGGTATGACTTTGGATACCGCCCAACCCTATTACCGTGATGGCGAAACTCAGCTCTGATCTCTGAAAATTGTGAAAATTGCTTATAAACTCATCATCTGTGAATAATTAGCAGGCTCATAATGCATAAAGTAAATGAGGAATAACTTTGGACTGCTGCAAGCTCTTTAAAAATGAATTCTGATTTTCGAATTTTTCAGAAAAACAGGTACCACTTCTTAAATCCTAATTGTACACACACACTCCACTCTTTAGTCCCCATAAACACATGAATACTGCACAAGTCAAAGGTCCTTCACCTGCTTGGAGATGTTATGCCTGTTGTTTTGTCTAGAATGTTCCATATGAATGCATTTTTATCTCCATGGAGGCAGGCAAGTAGTGCATCCAGGCCAAGATACTGGTTAGATCTGTAAAGAGCCCCGCTCACACAAAGAATACATGTCTTTAAAGTATGTTTAGCAATACAAGCGCCTGTCTGTTTGGACCTTGCTCTGATAACAGCAGTGCAGTCTCAAAGTTTCACTGTGTAACTTTTTTGGAGAAGGGTCCTCCACCTTCTTGGGTCCATGTACCATTTGTTGCTTCAAATTTCAATTAAGAACAAAAAAGAATAAAATGGTAGAACAGATTGTTTCATTTTTCCATTTTAGTGTCAAAGGGAAAAATCTTTTAACCTCTATTTCCAATATTTAATTTAAAGTTTATTTCAAATCAAAAACAGTCTCTGTGCCTGTTTTAATTTTGATATTTTATTCTCTCTGGTTTATTTGTCCCAGAAGTTCTACAGCTCAGTGCGCCACATGTGAATTGTGTCAACTGAACAAGTATCACCTCACTGCTTCACTGCTTCACTGCTTCCTGTTTGTCGTCATGGAGTTCAACACTTACATTCTAAGATCTGAAAGTAAATGCATCGCTATAAGAGAAGACGACATGTTTGTCCACAAAACTGCAACGATTTTTCGGGTAAATCCTTCTAGCAGCAGAACTTCCGGGGCAAATAAACTAGAAAAAAATATGCAAATTGTAAAAGGCACCAAGACTGTTTTTGATTGGTGTTATTTGAAATAAACTTTTAATGAAACATTGGAAATAGGTCCGTGTACCATTCATTCTTTTGAATTTCAATTAAGAACGAAAGTTTTAAAAAACAGTTTATTTCATTTTTCCGTTTTCCACATGTTTTAGACTCCATTACCAATCCATTCTCCGATCTCCAGGTGCCTCCGCAGCAAATCCACACCAAATACTTTTTGCTCTCTTGTTCAGTTGACACTGAATTCACGGGTGACGCACTAAGCACCAGAACTTATGTGGCAAATAAACCAGAGAGAATAAAACATTAAAATTGAAATAGTCATGATGACCGTTTTTGATTGGTGTTTATTTGAAATAAATTGTAAATTAAATGAAATAACAAACTGTTTCCCCATTTTATTGTTTTTTGTTCTTAATTGAAATTCAAAAGACCGAAAGGTACACAGCCCTTCTTCGATGGAGATATTATTGCTTTGCTTAGAGTATTTCACATATTATTAAACTGGCCAAGTTAGATCTGCGGAAAGGCAACCGTGCTCAGATTGAGAATACATTTTTTTCATATATTTTGAGAAATAAAAACACCTGCATAAATACTTCAGTATGGACAAAATTAGTGCCTTATTGTGGAACATTCCAGGCAAAGCAATTACACCGGAAACAAAACAGGTCAAATGGCAGATCCTCCACCAGAAAAGTTACACAGTGCATCTTTAAAGGGCGCATATTACTCTGTTTTCTGATCGACGTGAAAATGTTTCCTCATCACAAGTTTCATTCATTCACACGTTTAACACACAGGTCTGCTTCTTCTCTCAAACAGAAAATACTCTGTTCCACCTTATGATGTCATGTAGTAATACAGGAAGTGCTCCATTATGGTTTTAAACTCCACACACCTTCACTAGAATCATTTGGATAATTTTAGCCTTGGAATTGCCAGTCTCTACTGAACTAAAGGCAAAAGGAGCTGTTAACTTGAAAAATACCACTTCATGACATCACAAGGTGCACTGCAAAAAAGTTTAATGAGATAATGAGTTTTAGGGATGTAGACAGACTAATAAAAAAGACAACAAGGCTTAACGCTCACACAAGAGTAAACTTTCCATAATATAGGCCTTTTAAAGCAGATGTACTTTTTTATAGAGTATATTATTGATATATTTTACAACATTATCATCTGATTTTACCTTTTCATTCTTATAATAAAAACTTGGCTCAGGTTTTATTTGCAGGATAACAGTCCAAATATCGATTGGCACACACATTCCCTGTTTAAACCTCGTACAGGGACAGACAGGTGCACTTTGTGAGTTTTGCAGTAGCGTTGGTACTAGCAGTTCCAGTGGCAATAGTAGTATTAACAAAACAAGTACACAAGGTGTAACAACTGTAGTGTTGGTTAGGGTTGTTTTCTTTTAAAATTAAAGCAAATTAAACCATGCAGTAGTAGTAGTAGTAGTAGTAGTGGCAGTAGTAGTGGCAGTAGTAGTAGTAGTAGTAGTAGTAGTAGTAGTAGTAGTAGTAGTAGTAGTAGTAGTAGTAGTAGTAGTAGTAGTAGTAGTAGTAGTAGTAGTAGTAGTAGTGGCAGTAGTAGTAGTAGTAATAGTAGTAGTAGTAGTAGTAGTAGTAGTAGTAGTAGTAGTAGTAGTGGTAGGTATATTTAGCAAAATATAAGCCTATTTTACTTTAAATAAGCAACCCAGAGCATGATTCTCATTGAGTTTAGAGTTGTAGTAGTAGTAGTAGTAGTAGTAGTAGTAGCAGTAGTAGTAGTAGTAGTAGTAATGTAATAGTAATAATTAATAGTAATAATAGTAGTAATAATGTAATATAGTAATAATAATAATAATAATAATAATAGTAGTAGTAATAATAGTAATAAGTAGTAATAATAATAATAGTAGTAATAATAGTAATAATAATAGTAATAATAATAATAATAATAATATTAACAATAATAATAATAGTAGTGGCAATAATAAGTAATAATAATAGATAATAATAACGTAGTATAAGTAGTAGTAATAATAATAATAATGGTAGTATATTTAGCAAAAATATAAGCCTATTTTACTTTAAATAACAACTTACATGATTCTCATTGAGTTTAGAGTTGTAATAGTAATAGTAATAATAGTAGTAATAATAATAATAATAGTAGTAATAAGTACTAATGATAGAAGTAGTAGTAGTACTAATGATAGTAGTAGTAGTAGTACTAATGATAGTAGTGGTAGTACTAGCAGCAATTGCAGTAGCAGCAATAGGTACTAGTAATCGTAGTAGTAGTAGTAGCAGTAGTAGTAGTAGTAGTAGTAGTAGTAGTAGTAGTAGTAGTAGTAGTAGTAGTAGTAGTGGCAGTAGTAGTAGTAGTAGTAGTAGTAGTAGTGGCAGTAGTAGTAGTAGTAGTAGTAGTAGTAGTAGTAGTAGTAGTAGTAGTAGTAGTAGTGGCAGTAGTAGTAGTAGTAGTAGTAGTAGTGGCAGTAGTAGTAGTAGTAGTAGTAGTAGTAGTAGTAGTAGGTATATTTAGCAAAATATAAGCCTATTTTACTTTAAATAAGCAACCCAGAGCATGATTCTCATTGAGTTTAGAGTTGTAGTAGTAGTAGTAGTAGTAGTAGTAGTAGTAGTAGTAGTAGTGGTAGTAGTAGTAGTAGTAGTAGTAGTAGTAGTAGTAGTAGTAGTAGTAGTAAATGACAGAAGCAGTGAACATTTTCACTATCACCTTTTTTATTGAGGTTCCAACTAGAGCAGGGGTGAGCAAACTTTTTGGCTTGAGGGCCACAAAGGTTCTAAAGGAGCTGGAAGGGCCGGACCAGGAGGAGATGGATGAAGTGTTCTGGTGTGACGACATCAGCCCAGCAAATAAGGCGAAAATAAATTGCGGCATCCAACGATTTACATGTGGCAGATTCAAATGTCTCAATTCAAAATGTGCATGCACCATATTCAAATGTCTCGATTTAAAATTCTCAATAATTTAACAGCAGCCAACTCTATACAGTCCATGTAGGTATATTCAAATTCCTACAATGCCCATCATAGACTTCTGCTCCATCCGTCTGCCACTGTCTGCTGAACATGCGCACAAAGCTTTTTTACTTAAAGCTACTACTAAAAAAAATACTAACTAAAAAAAAATACTTACTAAAAAGATAATTAGAAATTATGTGATTATTTAATAATTCTTGACAAAATTTAAACCAGTGACCTAGGCTCATACTTGGCCGCAATGCTTTATGGGAAGGTTTTCGGACCATGAGTGATGAAGACGTCTTCAGGATATAGTTCTGCCCCTGGGCACTGTGCTACAGGTCCATAATGATAATTTGGCCCATGTATCAAAGTATCTATTGGGAAACGCCGAAATTGTAGGGAAAATAAAACTAACAAGTTTTATTACAGTTTATTTTAATCCAGGGGCCAAATTAAAAAGGTTAACAGGCCACATGTGGAGTTTGCCCATCCCAGAACTAGAGCATGAAAACCTGGTTTGGACAAATATTTAGAAATTATGTTCGGGTCGGACTCTGATACATCAGCGCATCAGCTATTTCCTGTCGACAGTAAAACCCCTCACTTTGAGACTCTTAAGTGAGAAGATCAGAGCTCTGCACTTCTAGCTTAGACACAAGTCAAAACTGTGTTATTATTATTTAAATGTGGAACAATACTTCAGATACAGGATTTATGAAGCATAAAAGATTGGAGATAAAGTCCAAAGGAAATAGTCAGTATCGCAAATCTACAGTTTCACCCTGATCCGTGCTCTGTGTGGATGTAAACAGACACACGTGGGGGACTACACCTTTTTAACGCAAACCGCAAACTGGATTAATAGTGTGGTTTTGTGGACTGGATTTCATTATTTGCGGAGGACAATTTCTATGGATAATGTGGATGAGAGGCTGCAGTTTAAATTTACCACTTTACGAGAGGTGAGTCGGCTAATAAAGTCTTCTCATTATTTTCGCTCTATCCTGAGTTTGTATTTTGTGTCTCTGTGTCCATTAAAGGCCAGACAAGCAATATCCTACATGTGTCATTAGGCCTTTGAAAACAGTGTGATTTTAATTGTGTCGGGTTTGGTCAGGTTCAGTCACAGATCTTAATGCTTATTGGGCTTAGGTCACTGCCCTGTCAGACGTGGGCTGGGCTCAGAAAAATTCGTCCCGATCCACACTCGAGTTCCAGTAGCTACAGGAAAGGGTCTGAACTCATTTAATGCAAAGCGAGTTGTCAGAGTGTGCTTCAGGGTTGCATTGTAAAGGATAAGGTCTAGGCATCCTGGGCAAAGAAGAAAGTTTATGAAGTCGAGGTGAGTTAGTGTTGACCAGTAGGCAGCCTAGCCTTATAAGTTAGCTAGTAATTTCTAAGTTAATACAGTATTAGGGTTAGGGTTTAGATATTTCTCTCCGTTGTGCACATAAATAGTGACGAAAGAATGTAGTGATTTGGAAGAATAGCTATGGCGGATGTCCATTAACTGGAAAATTAAAGAATGACAGTTTTTCCTCGGTGTTGGTTTCTAATCTGTTCAAACAGCGGGTACACAACACACTGGCATTTTTACATGTAGTCAGTAATCATGCAGACTGTCATCAGTCGGGCCAAATTCAGCACTACTGCGGCTTGGACCAGGAAACAGAATTATGACGTAGCAACTTACAAAACCTATAAGTTGAGTGGCCCAGAGAGAGGACGCTGCCAGCAGAACCAGCCTGTGTATTGATTGGCAGTCACACACACTGTAGTAGTATTATGAGCAGTAGTATTGGTAGTAGTAGTAGCTGTAGTAGTAGTAGTAGCAGTAGTAGTAGTAGTAGTAGTAGTAGTAGTAGTAGTAGTAGTAGTAGTATATTTGGCCCTTAAGCATGCAGATCCAGCCCGTGTATTGATTGGCACACACACACTGTAGTAGTAGTAGTAGTAGTAGTAGTAGTAGTAGTAGTAGTAGTAGTAGTAGTAGTAGTAGTAGGAGTAGTAGTAGTAGTAGTAGTAGTATATTTAGACCTATCTAACCTTAAATGAGCAGAACCAGCCTGTGTATTGATTGGCAGTTGCACACTGTAGTAGCATTCTGAGCAGTAGTAGTAGAAGTAGTAGTAGTAGTAGTAGTAGTAGCAGTAGTAGTAGTAGTAGTAGTAGTAGTAGTAGTAGTAGTAGTAGTAGTAGTAGTAGTAGTAGTAGTAGTAGTAGTAGTAGTAGTAGTAGTAGTAGCAGTAGTAGTAGTGGTAGTAGCCATAGTAGTAGTAGTAGCAGTAGTAGTAGTAGTATATTTTGACCTTAAACGTGTAGAATCAGCCTGTGTATTGATTGGCACTCGCACACACTGTAGTAGTAGTAGGTAGTAGTAGTAGTAGTAGTAGTAGTAGTCGGAGTAGTAGTAGGAGTAGTAGTAGTAGTAGTAGTAGTAGTTTGTGGCCATACCGGCTCGTCACTGGTTAGTACTTGGATGGGAGACCACAAGGAATTCCAGGTGCCACAGTGGGGCGCCAGTCGCAAAAAAAACTGTCGTGTCCTTAGGCAAGACACATCACCCACATTGCCTAGTATGAAAGTGGTGTGTGCGTGAGTGTTGGTGGTGGTCGGAGGGGCCGATGGTGCAGATTGGAGCCTCGCTTCCGTCAGTCTGCCCCAGGGCAGCTGTAGCTACAATAGTAGTTTACCACCACCGGGTCTGGAGTGAATGAATAATGCTCTGTAAAGCGTCTTTGAGTGTCCAGTAAAGCGCTATATAAAACTGATGCATTATTATTATTATTTTAGTAGTAGTCGTATATTTGGCCCTTAAACGTACATAGCTAAACGTACGTAGCTAACATACAAGAACATTCACACAGACAGTGGCTCCAGCCTGTGTATTGGCTGGCACACACACTCTGTCCGTTGGCCTATGTAAATGTGTTCCCACTGGGCACAGGGAGCCACAGGTGCTCTTTTAATTAGCACAGCGACATTTGAGTCGTCAAACGAGCGCCGCTCTCCAGGTAAATAAGCATCTTCGTTAGCTCGGCACATCCACACACACGCGCTATGATCAGATGAGCTAGATATCATCAAGGCTGGAGCGGGCATAATGGGGAAGATATTAGCATTTCATCTGAAAATTCAAACTTTACAAAGACGTGCGCTGAATAAAACCAATGTAATTATGAAAATGATGAAAAAACAGCTACATCGGCTCAGGTTTGGAGCAAAATTAGGGGTGGATTATTTTGAAAATTTTGAAATAGCATTTTTTGAAGAGGGAGTATTATGCAAAATATCAAAAACATGCCTGAAGTGATTTTCCATGTCACCCATGCACAGACCATTTTAGAAATCTCTCCCAGGCCCTGTTCAAAACCACCTTACGGTTAGCTTAAGATTCTAATAATAATGATGATGCCTCTTAAAGCGTTTCTCTGTAGTCATTATTATTCATTCACAACATACCGGGTGGTGGTAAACTACTATTATAGCCTCTGCTGCCCTGGAACAGACTGACAGAAGTGAGGCTCCAATCTGCACCATCAGCCCCTCCAACCACCACCAACACTTACGCACATACCACTTTCATACTAGGCAATGTGAAGTAGGGTTGGGGAGTAATACACGGTATCCCGCGGTATCAAAATGTAGCAGCGGTTTCTGTTTCATTACCGTCATTTTAAAAATCTACATAAGGACCTAATACCACAGCAGGACTTTCTCCCCTCCGCTCTCTCTCCTCTTCAAGCGTCATTCCGCTCGGAGATTTCCATCCACACGCAGCGAGGAAGAAGAAAAAAATGTAACTGACACTGAGGTTTGAGATGGAGACGTTTTATCGAACGGCGAGAGTCAAGAGAGGACGCTCGGCGTAAAAATGTGTTTGCGTTGACGTACACCTCCGAAACTTTCCCCAAAATGACACAGACAGCGAGGGGAAGCGACGCAGACAATAAAGGCTGTGATTGGTCCTCTCCACCGCTCTACATTTCCAGTACTCCGCTCATTATAGACTTTGAGTAATAATGTGTTTAGAACAGAAACAAAACTTAAAACCCCACAGCTAATTTGCATACAGTATAAGCGCTGATAAAAACAGCTTGTGCACTGATTCTGATATGATCGAATGCGCTGCAAAGTTTGGTTTGATCAGAACTTGTGCCTCATCTTCTGAATGCTACAAAATAATTCTGAATTAGTCACAGTAATACCGTATACTCCAGTAAAATGCTAAGTAGGTTTAACGGTATCAAAGTTTGTTGGTGAAGAGAAGTGTCTTGCCTAAGGACACGACAACAGAACTTGGTCCGAGCAGGAATCGACTGCCCTAACCACTGAGCCACTGTCGCCCAGATTCTATGCAATGCTCCACCCAACTCTCTATGAATATACAAAAGCGCGATACAAAACTGTTCACAACAACTTCACAAACCTGACGCAGTGTGACATAGTTTCAGGGAAGAGCCTCAGAGTATCAAAAACAAAAGTGAAACTGATATAACATGTTTGTTTTAGGCTAATCCAGCATTTTCAAAGCAATAAAAGGAACCATGATGATCTAAATAGGCTGCACTCATGCCTCACAGCAAGAAGGTACCGGGTTCGATCCCTGGTTCGCCCGGGGCCTTTCTGTGTGGAGTTTGCATGTTCTCTCTGGATGGGTTTCCTCTGGGCTCTGGTTTCCCCATCAACTCAAAACATGCTGTCGGTGTGAAAGTGGAGTGTGAGTGATGGTGGTGAATGCTCTGTTAATAATGGTCTGTCAAGCGTCTTTGGGGACATGTGTCTGTGAAAAGCGCTATAGAAATAAAGTTACCCGACCTTACCTAAATATGTGTTATAGATAATGGATAACAAAGTACTGTATTTTTTGGACTATAAGTCAGCCAAAAATGCACAATGAAGAAGAAAAAAGCATATATAAATCGCACCGGACTATAAGTCATACTTTTTGGGGGAAATTTATTTTATAAAATCAGAGACCAACAACAGACATTTCATCTTGAAAGGCTAGAATAGAAGTTATAGTAATAAAAACAAACCAATAGAGAAGAATCCATGTATCATTCGTTCATTCATTTTTCAATATAGAACCAAAAATAAGAAAATGAAAAAACAACTCTTTTCTTTATTATTTGTCTCTAAAACCAAAATGAAAAAACAGATAATGATTTGTTTTTTTCATTTTTGATTCATATATACGATTCATATTCAGGTCAATGGACTGTCAGTGTGAAAAATGTAATAGTCGCGCCTGAGTATAAGTCGCAGGAACCACCCAAACCCTGAAAAAAGTGTGATTTATAGTCCGAAAAATATGGTATTTATTTACCAAGAGTCCGATGAAGATTGTGGTCTGAGCAGTGGATGGGTCAAACGCAGAGGGTGAAATTCTTTATGTAGGCTGACACTATAATTTTTCTAAGTCAGTATTATCATTTGTACTTTTTCTTTGTATTAGTGGGGGATTTTTTTGTTTGTTTGTTTTTGTACCGCAATAAGATCTGAGCTGTAGAAGGTTGAATATATAACTTTTATGACACTAAATTCTAAATCGTTTATTTGCTTTTTATGTATTTATGCATTTAGCTCATGGTTTTTTACTATATTGTAGCTTTATAATAGTTTTTGTTAGGATAATCCTATTTTAATGTCCTTGTGGCATAGATAAACAGCAGTATATCACACTTCAAAATATATGACAGGCTTTAGCTATGAGTACAAAAATATACATTATTTTTTATTGATGTCATTGGTCAGTTTGGTTGTGATTTACTCAAAGAGCTCTCCCTGTATTCCCCATTCAAATCAAATTCAAAGCTATGCAGTCCCTCAAAAGTTGTAAAAAGTACCTATTCTATGGAAATGTACAAGCCACAAACATTCAGTGAATCCATGAAAAGATATATGAGGAGAGCTGCGCAGAGGATTATCCACTTGACAAAGGGTGTGGGGTTTGTACGGGCGATGAAAAGAGCAGCCGGGGTAGAGACACACTGCCACCTACTGACGCCCATGCACAACAACAACTCACATGAGAAAAGAAGAAAATCTACTGACCAGAGGAACATTTTCTAGGGATGTAACAATAACCAAAAAATCGTGACATCGTATCGTCAAAGGTCTCACAATAATATCATGGACCATCACAATATATGCTTAAATGAATAGTTATGATGCAGAAATAGCACTTTGCAATCTTTACTCTTTGGACTAAATCTTGTGAAGGCCTTTTTAGAGGAAAAAGTTGCAGATTCCACAAAATATTGCAATAAATATCATACCATGAGATGTACGAGACCACTGCAAAATGATCCATTTCTCTGATTATACTACTTATAGGTCTGTGTTAAAAATGACAATTTTTCTTTCATTCTATAAACGACTGACAACATGTCTCCTAAATTTGAAATAAAAATATTGTCATTTAGAGAATCTATTTGCAAATGGTCAAAATACCAAAAAGATTCAATGTTTTCCAACCTCAAATAATGTGAAGAAAACAAGATCATTTTAAAACAACACAATACTAATGTTTGAACTGAGGAAGAGTTCAGAGATTAATATTTGGTGGAATAAGCCTCCTTAAATCAGATTTCATTAGTGCCTCATGAAGCAGAATGAGGTGTGTTTGTGTTGAATTCAACAGACGCTGGAATGAAACGACTGTCACACATGTAGAGACGCTGATTTCAGAAAAAAAAATGCAGTGCTCTCTTATTTTTTTCCAAAGCTGTATATGGTGAAAATATGGTACAGAGAGATTTGGATATCGTTCCATCACTAATGACAATAAATGTTGTACCAAATGACTGGTCAAAGTATTTTAGAATGTCAGTCTTGTTATTATGTAGAATATCGTAATATCGTGAGCCTCCCCAACATATCGTGAGCTTTCCCACGATATTACAATAAATATCATACTGTGAGGTTCATACTGTGACAATATTGTATCATGAGACTTGGATATTGTTACACCCCTGTCATTTTCCATATTAAAACTGATCTGTATGTACAACATATTTACTGGTAGTTCTTGTACTATTTGTGTTTCATATTAATATTTGAGTAAATTTTGAGCACAATGAAATGATGGAGTATTTTAATACTGCTGCTAATAATGCTTTACATTTGTATATCATGTCAGAAGCATCACATTAATAAAAGGAAAGGTAGGTGGTGTTTGTTAATTCACTTTCTTAAGGTTAACTCTGTATTTTGTATTGATGCTTATATAGAGAAGGGAGTAATACTGGAAACAAAAAGTGTATTTTTCATTTCATTTTTACCAGTAATATTATTATTTTATAACAATTTCTTTTTAGGGCATTCACTCATTAAAATAAAATAGTAATATGTTTTCTTAAAGGTGCACTTTGCAACTTGTTTCCATAGACATGTTATTACTGTGTCTGAAATGTTCCACAATATGAGTCTGTCAAGGCAACAAACTAGTGTAGTGATGGGAGCAAGTTCTTAACTTCCACGTAAAACGCCATTTTGCTTCACACTGAAGAAGTTGAACACCACTTTAACCAATCTTACAACAGCCACAAGTCTAACAAACAAAACGCTCTGCCTGGTTCACTCATTAGTGTCTGGAAACGTTAAACAACTTTATAACCAGCCTTAGTCTTACCTTTGTTGATTTCCCACTCCGCATGCAAAAGCCCAAAAGACGAGTGAATTATATTTTTTGAAATACACGAAGAAATACATTTCCGAACCATTTTCTTTCAATACCTTTCAGTTTCTATTCTTCACCATCAGTTGTCAGTCCTCACTTTGGCTACTAGCCTCTTGCCTCCGCTGGAGTCGACAATCAAGTCTTTTGGGCTTTCACATGTGCAGTGGGAAATCAACAGAGGTAAAGCTAAGTCTGCTTATAAAGTTGTTTTCTAGGGTTTCCAGACACTGATGAGTGAGCCAGGCGAGTGTTGTTGTAAGATGGGTTAAAGTGGTGTTAAGCTTCTTCAGCGTGAAGCAAATTGAAGTTTTACGTGGAAGTTAAGAACTTGCCCCCATCACTACACTAGTTTGTTGCCTTGACAGACTCACTGCCACAGTGAGATCTCCACCGAGGAAACACTGATCTGTGCTGTTTTTTGGCTTCTGACAGTATTCCACCACCTCTAGCAACAGACTTTAGCTTCAAACATGCTGGAGTTCCACTTTAAACATATCTAACCAAATGGAAAGAAGAAGGTGACCCCACTTGGTCACTAGGCCAGGTCAGATCTGTGAAGCAGCAATCCTCCTCACAGTAAGAATATGTGTGTTTCAAGGCACCTTTCGCAGCAATAAAATCCACCTATAATACATTAAATGCAAGATGGATCTATTCAAAACCATAGTGAGGAACATTCTATAAAGTTACACAGTGCACATTTAATAAAAAACATGTTTTAATAAAAGTCTAGATCTGTACTCACTGAAGTTGTGAGCGATCTTCGGGTTGAGCATGATGTTCTGTGTGTGAATGGACTCCAGGATAGTGTGGGTGGTCCCTGAATTCTTCACTCCAAACTGTTCTAACAAACGCGACGTGTTGATTTCAATCTTCTTACTCCCACTCTGGGACCAGAACGACTTCGAGATCTGCACAAAGAGGAAATAACTTTGTAATTTAGTCAATTCATGTCAGGACCAAACTAGAATTAAACCAGGACTACATGGCAAAAAACTAAATCTAGTCAAGTTCAGGTGTTTTAAATTAAGAAAGTTGCACGATGATTTGAGCAAATTTCACTTGACAAGTAAAAGTATCTGCCAGTGGAATTAGACTTTTTGTACTTAAAATATGAAAATACATCTTGCTGCACTTAAAATAAGAAAAAACAACAACTTTTTGCACTTAAAATAAGCAACAATATTGAATGTTGCTTGAATTAAGAAAAAAACACTTTTTGGCCAGTTGAACTGACTCAAATAAAGTGAAATGAATGAGTGAAAGTCATTTTAACTTCCCTAGATATTCCCTAGATAGTGGCTGCTGTTCCATACACACTCAAAATATGATTAGCATTATATTTTTGAAGCGAAAGATTTATGAAACTTAAACATAAACAGCAAAATCAACATTCTGATCACGTTCTCGTCGATTCCTCACATCACATTGTGCAGTGTTCATGTCCTTTAAGGCATTTAAAGTTCTAGAACAGTTGGTAGAGTGTTTGTCCATTTATCCAAGGGTTGGCTATTAGATCCCACTCGACATAAACATCACTGGTTGAGTGGGCAGATCCACTGACCCACAGGTTGGCGGTGCGATTCCAGCCCCCACAGATCAGTTTTGTCACTTAACTCCCCAATATCTGGTGTATGAATGTGTGTGAATGGGTGAGTGGTTCCATGATGTAAAGAGCTTTGAGTGTGTTAAAGGTGGAAAAGCGCTATATAAAAATGTGACGGTAGAAAAGATATTATGTAGTTAATGTGATTACGGTAATTAACTTAGGTTCAGGAGCAGGATCACACCTCAGCCGCCCTCGCCTCCTCTCCATCACAGCTCACTTCTACCACACCTCAATTTCCCAGAAGCTCTTTTGTAGCAGCCTATCCAGCAACCCAGTTTGTCCCAAATAATCTCCCAACCCATATCTGTTTGTCTCCCAGACATAAGACGCCTACGAGGGGGGGTCCTGTTCCTGCTGGGCCATGTGAAGATTGAGACTGACCCCCCACCCTGAGTCTAAACCCAGCCATCCCACCCGCTTCGTTTCCAGTTCATCCAGTTCACCTAAAGCTCACAATTTTCACCATATCATAAGAAAGTCCAAATAAATAAAATGAGTCAAAAGAAATGAAGATAATATAAATGTATAATGTTTAAAGGACACACATTTTGCATTGTTTGTATTGTTATTGCCATTTGGAGATGCTCTTAAGTACCACTGCTGGGGCATTTCATGTTTTAGAACTTAAAAGGACGCACAAACACAGATCCTTCATCTGGATTTGGTTTTAGCACATACTTCTGACTAGAGCGGGATTTATACCATGAAAGAAAAGCAAGCTATTTAAGCAATGCTGTTGGCATGTTAATACAAGCAGACAGTTGCATTTGCAGTTGTGATTTGACAGCAGAAATACTCAGAACAAGTCTGGTAATGATTTAGGGCCTCCTACCTCTGACGTCACAATCCAGGGAAAATTGAAACAGAGTGATTTCTGAGGCACAGAGTAGACAACCTTATTCATGAATAGTATTGATGAAGGAGGAATTAAGTTAAATTCAACTTCAGGTGTGTTTTTGATGAGGGAGTAGTGTTAGATCATGGTGAACAGCTCAAAAAAGTTCATTTGACATAAAACAGCATGTCCCAAAAAAATGTTATACAATTTCTTAGGCCATTAATTTAGACAGTTCTTGTTGAAATAACCTCAAATTTTCACAGAATATATATAAACAGATCAAGATGTGATATTTAATGTTTTATTTTTGTTCTGTTTTCAGGTTGAGCCATGTCATTCACTCCCAAAGAGGTCATTTTGCCTTTTGGAATCTACTCACACACACTCACCCAAGACTGTGCACTGAATGGCAGTTTGGCGTATCCTGAGGAAATTATTGGAAACTAAACCGTCTGCAGCTCCTTCAGGCTTTAAAAGCCGATGACAAGAGAAGACATCAAGAATTCTGTGTTGACATGCTACAGAAACTTGAAGAAACACCAAACCGTCATTCGATGTATCTTGGCTTCCAATCTCCTTCTCCTTTCTTGGGGCTTTGTAAAAGTTTTTGTTCGATCTTCTTTTCTGATATTGATAATGGTCTACCAGATCCTTTAGCCCTGCACAAGTAGCCTTCCTCTTTAAATTTCTGGTACCAAGTCCAAATTTGTTTGCCAGTTGATGAAGTTTTTAAAAATTTTGTAGTGAAGGCTGCACAGACGGTTTCATTTCCAATCATTTCCTCAGGATACGCCAAACGGTCATTTGCTGCAGTCTTGGGTGAGTGTGTGCAAGCAGATTCCAAGATGCAAAATAACATCTGTTTGGGAGTGAACGGCTCAACTTGAAAACAGAACAAAACTAAAACATTAAATATAAAATCTTGATCTGTTTATATACATTCTGTGAAAAAGAATTGCCAAAATTATTCAATTTGCAAAATAACATCAAATATTTTGGCACACCCCATATGTGCTCTTTCAGTTGAGCAGATTGTTCATTTTAGTACATTTTAAAATCCAATGATCTCAAAATCCATTACCTTATCTGGACCAATCATGTCCCAGTGGAAGGGCTTGGTCAGATTCGTCTGCGGCTTTGGTTTCATGGGCAGGGGAGGCGGCATCGGAGGAGGAGGAATGAAGGGCTGAGGAGGAGGAAGAACGAAGGATGCAGGGGGAGGTAGAGGAGGAGAAGTTGGCGAAGACGATATGACTGAATTTCGAGGTTGTGGCTGCGAATCATCGTGGGAATTCTGCAAGTCGCATAATCGCGGTGGCAGCGTAGGAGCAGTGGGAGAACTGGGTGCGAGGATAACAGTAGAATAGGGACTAAACGGCGACTGTGGTAGAAAATTGATCGGAGAACTGATTGTATTTTGGTTGACGGGTTGAGGGCTAGAGGGAGGGAGGCTGCTATGACCTGCTGGTAATTGGTTCGGAGACATTGGAACAGCTGAATTCCTACGAGGTTTCGGTACGGGTTTAAATAGTGAACTGTAAATAGGTTCCGAGTTAGAATTGGTGGAAGCTGCATTATCCATGTCATTATTAGCCACTGTGCTAGCCGGTTCTTGCTCTGTTTCGCTATCTTCCTCCTCCTCCTCCGCGATGCCAGTGTGTCGCAGTGAAGTTCTAAGTTCACTCGTGCCGGATATTCTTTTCCAGTCTGTGCACAGTTTGTCGATGGCCTGGACCCACGCGTCGCGCTCACTTTTGACAGAGTTGGAGATGTTTGCTGCCTCCAGTGGTGGAACTCTGAAACTGCAGGCAAACAAAAAACAAACAAAAAACAGGTCAAAGTGCATTACATACTCATAAGATAAAAGGAGCCACAATGGGAAAATTCCAGTGTTGCAACATACAGTTAAAGAAGCAGTAGGCGAATAGAAATATGCATAAAAACATCAAAAATAATAAAAAATATACTTAAATCTAACCGAATGAGGCACGTTATTCAAAAATGGGTTATAGGTACCTCCGTGAAGTTGGCCCCATCAAATGCAAACCTACACAAAAACTATGTCTATTGTTTAGTTTGTGCTGTTTTGTGCTGCAAAAAGTTTCGTTTGTGCTGCTTTAGGTTTGGAGAAATTAACGATTCTTTTATAGGTCAAACTGGGGTCAGCCAGTGCCCAAGGAAGCTTAAAAATGCTCTAAAACGTCCAAAATGGAGTCAATCGTTTGTGGTTCGTTTGAGGCGTTTTGTGCTGGAAAAAGTTTTGTTGGTGCGATTCTGGTTCTTAAGATATTTGCAGTTTTATTTTCGGCCGATGACGTCCACACCCTCAATGTGAAATAGCCTCAAAACAGGCAGAAAATTATAGAAAACATTTGTATTTCGTTTGTGCTGTTTTGTGCTGTGACAATTTTAATTTGTGCGAGTTTATTTCTAAAATTATTCATTATTATTTCTGCGATAATTATATGATGTAATTTCCTCTCAGCTGACAGCAGCAACTTTAGCAAAACTGCAAAACTAGTGAAGAGAAACGATTTCAGGCTTTAGTCAAAAGTCTGTAAAGTCTTTAGTCATATTTTATATAATAATACAGACTTTACCACACACAGCCTGAGATCGTTTATTGCCACTAGTTTGCCGCCATCAGCTGAGCCTGTTTTGAGGCTATTTAACATTTTGAGAGGCTGGATGACGTCATCGGCCGAAAATAAAACTGTGAATATCTGAAGAACCATAATAACACTAACAAAACTTTTTGCAGCACAAAACAGCACAAATGAAGCACAAACGATTGACTCCATTATAGACTGTTTTAGAGCATTTTGATGCTTCCTGGGGGCTGACCCCAGTTTGACCTATAAAAGACTCATTCATTTCTCCAAAACTAAAGCAGCACAAACAAAACTTTTTGCAGCACAAAACAGCACAAACAAAGCACAAACAATTGACATAGTTTTTGTGTAGGTTTGCGTTTGATGGGGGCCAACTTCACGGAGATGTTATAGGTTTCAGTCAGGGCCGTTGTCAAAGCGGTTAAAAATGTCAACATATTATAATTTGCCCTAAAAGGTCCTTCATATCAGAAATAAGTGGTCACAGAAATATGTGTATACCCATATTTGATTTTGTTTAAAACAATACAGAACTGTGGAAAACTAAAGACTAAGATTAAAGTAATTGTGTGGACAGAATTAAATAATACATAAACAATAAACCATAAAAAAGGGAAATTTTCATGAGGTAAATATGTGTATTCAGCATGATTTGAGAAAAATTTGCGTAGAGGGGCTCGAATAAGTTTTGAAGCGTAAACATATTTTTATTGCACGCGACCAATTTCCATATTTTTTACGCAAACCCAGCGACTTTTTTTCAGTGGTCACTTGTTATTTGCAAATATTATATTCTGTTGTATTATGGCTTCTTATTGCTCATTTTATTTTTTACCTTTTTTTCAAACTTTACAGTCCAAACTCCTAATTACTCACTGCAAGTTTTCTGTTTTCCACAGCTTTCAGAGGCCAGAGCAGAGTTTTGCCATCATTATAATGCAACAACTAGCATGCTAATAATACACACTACATGATTATCAGAATATAAAACTAATTAAAAGAAATATAAACTTATTTTGACCTCAAGAGCTGTTTATACGTACATCTCTACTGTGTTGTTCAACTACATGACCAAAAATCAACTTAAATATATAGTTATTACATTTCATGAGCACACGTTACTCACTGGTATTCATTTTTGCTGGTGGTGAGGCTGAAGGTCTCTGGGCTCTGCGTTTGTTGGACTGTGGTGTTTCCGTCCGACAGGTGAATCACCGTGGAGACAGGGGGCACCATCTCTCCCTCCACCGTGGTTCTACGTTTGACAGGGACCATGACCAGCTGACCAGGGTGGAGCTGCACCTCGTACCTGAAAGACAAACTCCATCAGGGCTCTACACAGGAATACAAGTCCAGTTTACACATTTTAGATATATTTTTGTGACATTTTTCTAACTATGACTTGGTTTGGTGGGGCCTCATTTCCTCATGAGCTAGAGTTTTGGAGACACGTGAAGACACTTTTTTAAAATCTTCCATCCAGTCCTTGTATTTGGAGAGGTTGCTGGTGCTAGGCTAGTGCATGTCAACGGCCATAGTTGTTCTGCCACTAAAAACAGTCTTACCCACTCCACAGTTTACCCGAGGCAAAACTATTAGAACTCCAGACTGTCCATGTGAATGTTTGTGTGCAGAGAATAATGTTTGAAATAAAACTAACCTTGCATCACATGAATCACCGCATGTTGAGGGACTATTTGGTGGGCGGGTCTGTTTCTGGACACTGTCTACTGGACTTTTTTTATTTTTTATTTCAGGGATAGTGCATATTAATCAACATTTGCATGTAAATATGCCAGAGTTAGCCAGACGGCTATTTTTCATCTGTAGTCCCTCGACAGATGTTAGGTGCCACTTCTACATAACAGAAAATCACATTACAAAGTTAAAATTCATCATTCTAAAAAGTACGTTACTTCAGACAACTCAATTACAAGCATTCACCCACAATCAGTAACCAGTCAATTACAGATATTCACTCTCACTCAATATCTCTATCTCCACATCCCTGACTCCTTCTCCAGGTTACAATGTCGTGTCATAATTTAATGTCATGTCATAATGTATATATGTGTTCTCTTTGTTGTTCTTCCTCTATTTTCCTTTTTTTTTTACTACTCTGTAGTAGTTAGTTATATTTATTGTAGTTAGTTATGAGATTGCTACCGTGACATACTATCTTTCATAACTCTCTATGTTTCCTGTTTCAGTTAGTAGTAAAGAAAGAGAGTTATCTCACAGTTTGTCTCACTTATTTAGTTTAGCTTTATGTAGAATTGTCACAGATAGTAAATCTTTAGACTCATCTGTTTGGTTTAGCTTTATGAGGAGGTGGAGGGGAAATGTGGGAAATGTGGGAGTGTTGCTTTTATAATCACTGTAAAGCGCTTTGTGTCGCATTTTTTGTATGAAAAGTGCTCTATAAATCTAAAGTTTGATTGATTGATATATCAGTCCGCCGCTGCCAAGCTTTCTATCAGGAAGTACAACTCGCTGCTGCTGCTCAGACATAAATCCTTCATATGCAAGGTTGGTTTTACTTCTAAAATGATTCTAGTCTGGCATTATAATTGTTTTGCTTCAAGTGCACTGTGAAGTGTAGGGTTGCCACCTCTGTCTGACAAAAAAACCTGGACATTTCAGCAACCCAATGAACCTTTTTGCTCATAAGCAGCGACGCCCTTCACACATCTAACCCATGACAAAAATTGCCCTTCTACAGTGAAATTGAACATAACCTTGAGATGGAGTTATATTAATTTTGCTCTAAGTAGTTGTGGTTAATGTCAGTTGGTGTGTTTATTATTATTATTATTTTGCTCTCATTAGTAATAACATTTTGACACTATTCTTTTGCTAGTTACTTGTTAAGTTAATTGGTTTACATAATATGTCTAGTCCTTATTATTTTGGCTTATTTCTGACAGTTTTTGGTTGTAGACACCTGAGGGCAGAGTGGATAAGACTGTTTTTAGTGGCAGGATGACTATGGCCATTGACATGCACTAGCCTAGCACCAGCAACCTCTGCAAATACAAGGACTGGATGGAAGATTTAAAAAAGTGTCTCCACACGTCTCCAACACTCTGGCTCACCAGGAAATGACACCCTATGTCCAAAATTCCCAACTGTCCCTTTAGTTAAAAATAAAATACAGGAAGTCTACTTATGTGAACACAGAAAATTCACTCCAGAGACAATTTATGCGCAAGGAACGCATTTTTCTGAGTGTTGTTTTTTTTTTTCAATTCAAATGTGAACTGCCCATTTTACACAGTAGTTATCATTAATCTAATAAAAATAAAGTGCAAGTCTTATTAACATCAGGCTTAGTGTACTGTATAAAACCCACTTGACCCATCTGAAGGAGGCCAGCCCGCCCCTGTGCAGCAGCAGTACCCCCTCTCGGACACTCTGCGGCGCTGTGGAGGGCTGAGCGGTTTCTACACTGCCTTCTTCATGAGCCGTGTAGATGTTTCCATAAATGATTTTATTCACCAACTCCATCATCTGAAACAACACAGAGAGCCACACACAGAGGAGGAGGAGAATTATTAAAGGTGCTCTATTTTTGGGAGGGAGTAGACCACCCACTTGTCTCCATGGAGATGTTTTTAATTATAATAATGCCTTACACTTCCCACACCACACACCATATCCACTCTAGGCAGGGTGAGTGAAGTGTCTTATCCACATTTTTGCTTCTCAGTGGTTGCCAATCCACAGATTTGACCTGTAACCTGGTGGTGTTTAATGCAATACTGTGCTAGCATCTCCATAGCGACAGCAGAGGGCAGCTTCTCCATCCAAAAAGTTACACAGTGATGCTTAAGGATAGTAACAATATCCTGCTTGAAAGTTGTATAGAGGATTTTCCAAGGAAAGAAATACAACAACTGTCCGTCCTTTTTCAAATGTTGCGCCTGTGTGACACCACCTCCCTCCTCCACAGCTCCCTAAGTAGAAATACCTCCTCCCGCCTCCTCCTTATGCTAGAAACCATGCTTGTTTACAGCCAGTGCACTTCAGAAGTGCTGCTGAAGTGACCTGTCCAGAAGTAATTTAACGACCAACGCGCCAGACTTTAGCCCCTTCATCTGCTTCAGTCGCGCCATCGCTGGAAGGAATCTCCAAGAATGACTGAAAACTGAATGAATGAATATTTTTAACTAGCTGATGAAATGCATCACCGACACTGTAAATATTATAAATTGTATTGTGTTATGCCTTATGTTCATTCAGACCCTCTGTAATGTTTGTATCAGGGACTGCAGATGGAAATTAACTGGCTAACAAAATTGTGAGTGATGTCATCCTGTACACAATCTGTTCAGCCTCTCTGGGAGGTACAGGAGCCTCCATTCCCGCACCACCAGACTCACTAACAGCTTCATCCACCAGACTGTTAGAATGATGAACTCTCTCCCCTCTCTAACTACCAGGCTGCCAGTAAGCTAGGAATCTGCATTTCCCCAAAGAACACATGGACTTTTTCATTTATTATTATTTATTTATCTGCTTGGGAGTGAGAAACACAATTTCAACACTTTATATTTTTCGTATGAAGAATTTCCAATAAACTTTATTGAACTTTTTGAACTTGAACTAATGTTTATCTGGGCCCACCACGTGCACAGGTGATGGATTTTATTTTTTATTTTGTTTGGTCATCAAAATTACAAGGCAGCTGCATTTCTATAATACTGTATTTTGAACTTTCATTGACAATTTAAACCAAAAAACCTCCACACAACCTTTAAATGACCAAGGGTTCGTTTTTAAATGTTCATTTTAGCTGCCGTCCATCTGTATTTAATATTATCGGCCTATAGAACGCTGTGATGTCATCTGAAACCCAGCCGGTATGATTTATGTTCAGACCTTGTACTTGTCCTCCATAGACGTGGCCTCCAGCTCGTAGTCATGGTGATCTCTGAAGGAGATGGAGAACCTGGAACCTGCTCCGTCGTCACAGCTCTTCACGCTGGAGAAGGGCAGCTGTCTTTTCACTTGACCCTTCTCGATACTGCACAGGAACTTGGAGCTGAAGTCAAACTACACACAGGACACACAGGAAGTATGAAGGAGGCCATCAACTCATCATGAAGCAATTAGGCGTTTGGTAAGCGGGTAAAACGTTTAGACAACTGGAAGATGGTTAAAATGAACTAGGTCATGTTTTAATTATAGTTAAATTAAGGATGACGGACAAATTGATATGGAATAATGTGTAATGTGGTGTTTTGGTTCTCAAGACGATTATCAGAAAGCAGAATGGACCTCATACTGTATGTGTCTTTCCTTTGGGTTGCCAGTTTCGACGCTGAAATGCTGAAAGTCGGTTCAAACCTTAAATAAGTCTCTCTAAGGCACTGTGGCATGGCCTGTGTACTGACAATGAGAAAACCTTGTACGTGTCTTCTATCTGCAAGTGCCTATGACAGACTGAACTACTAATTTACTAAAACACAGTTAAGGTCATTACATTTAAGATTTTACGCAAAAATCACAATTCTTTTCTTAAGTTTCACACAATTTACATATTTACCTTTTTTTCTAGAAATAAATAAATAAGGCATGTTAGGGCATAAGTAGGGGTGTAACGATATCCAAGTCTCACGGTATGATATCGTCATGGTATGAACCTCACAGTACGATATTTACTGCGATATCATGGGAAAGTTCCCAATATGGTGGGGAGGTTCACAGTTAAGCCCGACGGATATGGATTTTGTTGCTTCTGATATGATACCGATAAAATGGGAGTTGGAGCTGCCGACATAATCGCTGATATATTTATAACCTAAAAATTCACTGTAAATCTTCAGCTGTTTATAAAACTTAGGTTTGGCTCTATTGGATTTTCAATTGGGTTTATTAAGGCGACATTTATTGTTATTCTGCCTCTTTACGTCATAGTTAAAGACAGTAGGTCAGCCTAATGGCATTTTTGTGTGATAAATGAGCTGTGAATAGAAGTGTGAATTATCGGCATTTAGCAGATCATTAATTACCACGGCACACATGCATTTACCGCCAAAAGCTAATAGCGGTAGTTTGCTTACAGTACTTTCTTTACTGGCTAGAATATCGTACAAAAACACCATTAGGCCGACCTACTGTCTTTAAAGATGACGTAAAGAGGCAGAAGAATTATTATATCTTTATCTTTATTATATCAGCTATCGGCAGCTCCAACTCCCATTTTATCGGTATCATATCGGCCGCAACAAAATCCATATCGGTCGGGCCCTAGTTGAAATCATGTTGAAAGTATCAGAAAGTTTCTTTTTGTACAGTATATTATGCTGAACTTTTGGACAGAATTGTCCCGTGATGCCGTCAGTGCAGCACTCTCTAAAATAGAACTCTGCACTTAATCTTCAACATATTTTTTTCAACTTTTCTTCATGAATTTCTTCTTGATTAGTGGAAAATAAGAAGAAGAATTTATATTTACAACAAGTATTATCACACCAAATGAACTCCAAATTAGAAAATCATTAAAAATCTGTCATCGCACTGTCAAGGCACTGGCAACCCAGGTTCAGGTGTGATTTTCGTAGCTTTTTTAGTGCTGGCTTCTCACAGTTCCTTTAATGCTCTCAACTTTTCAGAGCAGGTTTGGTGAACATTGTACAGACATGCATCTATAAAAACCCTAGATATGTTTTTACAGTTGAATATTACATAAAAGGTTATAAGCTCAAACATGTTATATTCCCACAAATCTACAGAAAGTTGAAATAAAAAGTGAACTGACCTGAATAACACGTTTCTGCCACCTGTAGCGTCCATGTTTGTGAACACTGAAGTTGTACAGGGTCTGCGCCGGCTCCTGCAACTACAGCCCACACATCAGATATTAAACATTTACATCACAATTTAAATTATGATTATTTGAAACATTTAAAGGCCCCATATTACGCTATTTCCTAATCTATGTTCTCATGTTATTTCCTCATCAAACGTACCTGGAGTTGTGTTTTGTTTCATTCACACATGTTTAAAGCAAGTTCTGCATATCTAGGCTGTTTTTCTCTCAAACAGAAAACACTCACTTCTACCTTGTGATGTCATGTGGTAATACAGGAAGTGCTTCGCTGTGTTTTTAAACTCCATACACCTTCACTAGAATCATTTGGGTCATTTCAGCGCTGGAACTGCCCATGTTTACCGGGATTAAAGAACAAAGGTCGGTCTTGACTTGAAAATCACAGCGTCATGACATCACAAAGTGGGACAGAGCATTTTGTGGCTGTTTGCTGCAGGTTTTCCAATCAGTGAGAAGAGGTAGAGGGCGCTCTTGGAAAAAGGATCAAAACTTTAGACACAACGAAGGAGGAAGGAACCAGGAAAAGTAGAGTTAATAGGCCTTTATTTAAACGGCCAAAGCCAACGTGTTTCGACCACGACTGGGCTTAGTTAAAAAAAATGAAAAGCTTGGGCATGGCCTTTAAGAAAATACACCAACCAAGGATAAGGACACATGTTAACCAGAGATAGACAAGGCAGGTGCAAGACATGCAATATGATACAGGCAAGAAACAAAAAAGGTCATATTAATACCACTGAAAGGAAAAAAGTACATATAGATATTGACAAAAACAAGACAAATCAAAGTCCTCATTCAGACCAGGATGTTCACATGCTCTTAATTTATAAAGCCAGAAAGCTTCTCTTTCATTTAATTTCTGAAGTCTATCTCCACCTCTTGCCAGTCTTGCCATATTACTGTAATTGAGTAGGTTTTTTTTGAGTTATTTGTAATTTTTAAAGTCGTTTTTGAAATAGGTCTTTTTACTTTAACTTGAGTACATTTAGACCCACATATTTTACTTCATTACATTGGAACCCACCCTCGTTTCTGAGTAAAATCAGATTGATAAAGAAAAGAAATGAAATGCAAAAAAAAAAACAAATCCAATGTGCCGGAAATGAAAGGAAATAACATTTTCACTCTATAATATCCAGTCATTGTGCAGAACTGTCAGTTTGTCCTGGATCAACTTGGATGATGCTGGTGGAGCCAGAGATAGAGATCGTCATGGATGATATTCAAGAAGAAGGTGCATTGAATAATTCTCGAGAGAAAAGCCAATGAAACCCTCAGCCAAACCCTGGACAGATATTTGTGTTCAAACTCAAAATAGAGAATAACATAATAATGCAGCATGTACCTGCACCCCCGGACAGAGCTGTAGTGCTGTGAGTTGGACCATATAATACAGAATTTGTAAAATGATTCATTTGTTTAATTTGTTAAATTTGTTATGCAGTTAAAGTTCTAAGTTCTATAAAATTCTCTAAAAATAAGGAAGAGCTCAGTGTTAGTCAGTGTTTGTAGCTCGGTGTCTTTAAAATGTATAAAGTTTGTATTGTTATGTACAAAGTTTGCACTGTTATATTCCTATATTCTTATATTCTTGTAAATTTGTACATTTTTGTGTTATATTCTAGTTTCTTGTTTTCTACTTTATTCTTTCTATTTTATTTGTTGCATGTTTAGTGTTTTGTCTACATTCTGCTCTAAGTACTGCAGCAATTTCCTAATGTTGTGAACCTGTTCATTCATATGGCAATAAAACCTTTCTGATTCTGATTTTTTACTTTTTATTTTTTTACTTTTACTTTTTACTTCATTACATTTTTTTTTGTACTTTTTCACATCTGCACATGTTCAATACCTTCAGTGTGAAGCAGAGTGTCACTCCTATTACAGTTTTCACTAAAAATGTCGTGCCATTGGGCGGTTCTGGTTCTTTACTCTGATCACATATTTGTGCTCAGCGAAACGATCTCTCATGTGCCTTTTGGTGTGAAAAATCCTTCTGACCAGAAAAGTGAGATAAAACATGAGTAGTATTACATTTTGAGCTTTGGAGGTGTAGACAGACTAATAAACAAATGTGAATAAAATAAAACACAACTCCAGGTATGTTTTTGAGGAGGTAACAGCATTAAAACATGTTATAAAGTTCTCAACAGTCAGTTTTGTGCAATATGGAACCTTAAACCTATTCATCATGCATTGCACCTCTATTAAGACAAGTTAACAACAGACTCTTAACATTAAAAGTTACATAATGCCTCATGAATGAAGACGCTCTATTCACTGAACTGATGTAATTTAGAGATTATCTGCAGAGATCATCAGGCTCTTCTGGTTCATGATTACATACATGTCCCAGTCACATTCCTATTTTATTATTATCAGACAGACGTGTGACTGCTCAAACCAAGAGAACCAGAAGAACTGCTCCAAAACAGGACTGTTCTGTGAGGACAAAGGATTGGGTTAGTTTGCGGAGCTAAAAATGATTAGTTCAACAGGTTTGGAGAGGGCGGACACAAACACAACGCAAAGGTAATTATAAGGTGTTACTTACTTTGATGTTATTCGCTGGGATCTAGGGTAAGAATATTACAAATCACTACAAAATCACACTGATTACAAGTATTTAGGTAATAAAGTGTTGGGTGTTGTGTAAGAAAAATATCCCTGTTTCCATGTGGTTGTATTCTGTATACAAACTGTTAACCCTGTAGTTCAGACCCATAAACTGTATATAAATGGGCATAGCCTCTGATAATAGCACCATAATTGCAGCTGATGTAGCTAATAGGGGTGTAACGATATCCAAATCTCTCTGTACGATATTTTCATGATCTACAGTACTGTACAAAAGTTTTAGAAGTCCTTCAGAACTCTCTTGAGCATAAAGAAGAGTCAGAAGTTGTGTTGGTGATGGTCTGGCCCCACAGAGCCCTGACCTCAACATCATGGAGTGTGTCTGGGATTCATGAAGAGACAGAAGGATGTGAGGAAGCTCCATCCACACAAGATCTGAGCTTAGTTCTTCAACATGTTTGGAACAGCGACCAGCCCAGTTCCTTCACAAACTGTCTGCAAGTAAACCTAGAAGAACTGATGCTCTTCTGAAGGCAAAGCTCACACCAAATATTGATCTGATTTAGATTTCTCTTTTGTTCATTCACTGCTTTTTGTGGATTGATGAAAATAAATGATGAACACTTCCATTTTTGAAGCATTCCTAGTTTACAGCATTTTTCCCCACACCTGCCTAAAACTTTTGCACAGTACTGGACATCAATATGTTACTTTCCTTTCCAAGACTTAATCCAAAGAATGAAGATTTCAAAGTGCTTAGAACAGTTATTTCTTCATGTCGTCTGCACTGAAACAGAGCAAAGGATCATGGTCTATGTAGTTCCCTCTGTTTTTTTTAGCTATTTCTGCATCAGAACTATTCATTTAAGCAAAGAGCCTTGGGATTCGATATATTGTGATGGTCCACGATATTACTGTGAGACCTCTGACGATACGATATCACCATATTTCAGTTATTGTTACATCCCTAGAAGTTAACATTGAAATCATCTAATGGAGGTGTTCATGACAAACTGGTGTCAATTAATTCTCTGTATGGGTTAAATCAGGTAAAACTTGAACCCACTGACAATCGGCTTTATTCACAGTTACTGGAAGACTTCCGGTTATTGTCCCCAGAGTCAAATCTGTCCTCTGCAGGTGCCTTGGGTAAACCAGTGGATTCGCGGACTCAAAGTGAACACACTGTGCATGGTGGAGAGCTGCAGGTGTGAGCCTGAGCTTGTCAGATAGTCCTCAAAATGACAGCACTAACTGACCAACATCCCCATAGATTTAAAACAAATAAATATTTGAATTTATGTTGACTTAAGAAATTCTTTGTTTACTAAAAATGAATCACTAAAAAGGGACACAGCTTTGGAGCATTGGAAAAAACTCTCAAAATGATTAGGATCTTATACATGTAGAGAAGTACGTGTACATATATACATGAAGAGAAGTACGTGTACATATATACATGTAGAGAAGTACAGGTACATATATACATGTAGAGAAGTACAGGTACATATATACATGTAGAGAAGTATAGGTACATATATACATGTAGAGAAGTACATGTACATATATACATGTAGAGAAGTACATGTACATATATACATGTAGAGAAGTACAGGTACATATATACATGCAGAGAAGTACAGGTACATATATACATGTAGAGAAGTACAGGTACATATATACATGTAGAGAAGTATAGGTACATATATACATGTAGAGAAGTACATGTACATATATACATGTAGAGAAGTACAGGTACATATATACATGTAGAGAAGTACATGTACATATATACATGTAGAGAAGTACATGTACATATATACATGTAGAGAAGTACATGTACATATATACATGTAGAGAAGTACATGTACATATATACATGTAGAGAAGTACATGTACATATATACATGTAGAGAAGTATAGGTACATATATACATGTAGAGAAGTACATGTACATATATACATGTAGAGAAGTACAGGTACATATATACATGTAGAGAAGTACAGGTACATATATACATGTAGAGAAGTATAGGTACATATATACATGTAGAGAAGTACATGTACATATATACATGTAGAGAAGTACAGGTACATATATACATGTAGAGAAGTATAGGTACATATATACATGTAGAGAAGTACATGTACATATATACATGTAGAGAAGTATAGGTACATATATACATGTAGAGAAGTACAGGTACATATATACATGTAGAGAAGTACAGGTACATATATACATGTAGAGAAGTACAGGTACATATATACATGCAGAGAAGTACATGTACATATATACATGCAGAGAAGTATAGGTACATATATACATGTAGATAAGTACATGTACATATATACATGTAGAGAAGTATAGGTACATATATACATGTAGAGAAGTATAGGTACATATATACATGTAGAGAAGTACATGTACATATATACATGTAGAGAAGTACATGTACATATATACATGTAGAGAAGTATAGGTACATATATACATGTAGAGAAGTACATGTACATATATACATGTAGAGAAGTACATGTACATATATACATGTAGAGAAGTACAGGTACATATATACATGTAGAGAAGTACATGTACATATATACATGTAGAGAAGTACATGTACATATATACATGTAGAGAAGTACATGTACATATATACATGTAGAGAAGTACAGGTACATATATACATGAAGAGAAGTACATGTAGAGAAGTAGAAGTAACAGTAAATGGCATCTTTTTATGTGTAAAGGCAGATTAAACTGTCCAGTCACTCCAAAAGTCCAGCTGAGTAAGTCCATGCATCTCCAGTCTGCTGCATAAATCAGATCAATGTAAAAGGTACAATGTGGTACTTGCATCACCTACACAATTAAAACCATACTTTGGAACATTTTCCTGCAACTGGGGGGGATTATAACCAGAGCAACAACATTTCCATGTAACCAAGCAGGCCAAAGTCATCTATTTTGGCTAAAAGGTTCCATCATTTGGCTTTAATAAAATAATAAAAAGCTCTATTGTGCTGAATGACTCTGTTACCTGGTCAGAGCTCTGCTGTTTGCGTAGTTGCTCACGGTCTTTTCTGGCCTGGTTCAGCGCGTCGTCGATGGACAGTTCTCCACTTTTCACTTTGTTCATGATGATCAGCTGCATCTCATTGCTCAGCTGAAACACAAACGCAACACACACTTAATGAACTTAAAAGCCACAATCTTCCAGAACTTAAAAGGTTAGTTTTGTTAAGGCAACTCAGTCATTTTGAAATTGTATTGTATTCAGCATGTACTATATAAATTAAGTTTGTTTTTAAATCATCCTTATTTGAAACGATAGAAATAACAGGAGTTTTAATTACTTAATTCTCCTAAGTTGTACCTCATCTATGTTTTTAAGTTGCTCATTATATCCACAATAGTTCACTTTAATCAAAAAATATTTGTTTAAATTTCTCAAAAAGAAGAACATGTTATAGCAACTTGACATAATTAAGTTAGTAGGGTTGTTTCTAAAACTTTGAGTGTGCACAACATCTTCTATTTAATTACTTTGAACGTCCGGTTTTACAGTGCATGAAGATGTAATAGTGCATAGAACAGTTATTTCTTCATGTAATCTGCACTGAAACAGAGCAAAGGACCATGGTCTATGTAGTTCTCTCTATTTTTTAGCTATTTCTGCATCAGAACTATTCATTTAAGCCAGGGGTGTCAAACTCATTTTGGTCCGGGGGCCGTATGCAACCTACTTTGATCCCAAAAGGGCCGGATCAGAAAACTCAGTTCTCTCTTCAAGTTATTGTATTTTTCTCCGTGTCTCGTAGTGGTGTTTAAGATTATATTCCTCGAGCAACGCCACTTGTTCCAAACACACTGAGCACAGATTTCCCATTCACCTCTGTCAACAAATAAGAATTTGACTATTTTTCTTGGGAAATCCTGAACTCAGCATCTGCTTTTCTCATTTTTTGACATTTTGCTGATGAGGGTCACGGTCGACAGTCAAAACGATCGTCCTTTAAGAGCGTTTGGAAAGAGGAAAGTCTTCATTTGTGCTGCTCTGGTGGGAGTTGCAACGTACAGAAATGCCAGAGACGCTGCTATGCTAAACAGTGCAGAAAATTAACTGAAAAATCAGACAATTTTAAGTATTTTAATAGAAAAATCAGCCGAGGGCCAGATTAAAGGTCTTGGAGGGCCGGATCTGGCCCCCGGGCCGCATGTTTGACACATGTGATTTAAGCAAAGAGATTTGTGATTCGATATATATTATATATATTGTGATGGTCCATGATATTACTGTGAGACCTTTGATGACACAATATCACCATATTTCGGTTATTGTTACATCCCTAATAGATACATTTAGTGCTACGACATTCCATACAAAGCAATAGCATCTCCATGGAGACAAGCAGATGATGAACTCCTTGGATGATAAAAGATTACAGTATAAAACAGCGATATAAAATAAAATAGCTTTTAATGAGGTGGGAGTGATTCCGCGGAAATAGAAAAGTTCATTTGAAGTGGGATTAAATACGTTTTTTTTCCCATTATTTTGGGCAAGTTTTAATATAACATAACATTCTCCTACAATAGAGAGGTTGAAATCAAATTGTAATTCAAAAGCTTTACATGGCGGTGTAGTGTTTGAATAGTTTCAGATATTCAAACATTGTCTAAAAAGAGGAAATAATCCCAGCACAAAACAATGACATACAACGTGTGACCCCTCAGTGTTTAACCTGGGGGAAGTTTTATACAAACAAGGAACTAAAATGAAACTAGCCTGACTGCCTCCAAGAACTACTATCTTACAAATCAGAAGGCAGAGACGGGGTAGTGCTTAATTACATTTACTTTTTGGAGAAATTGTACTTTTGTGACAACATATTTTAGTTTTTTGGTTGCGTTTTCCACTATAAGTCCATAAATGATAGTTATGACACATGTATTTTTTCTGATTTTGGTCTATATCCTTTGAAAATTCCAGATTTTGTGCATTATTTCATGTTTTGTCCTTCAATTTCCATTCATTTACTTAAGTACAATTTGTGGCTACACCTCGGTTCACATTCCCATTGACAAAACCAGTGCGGTCTTCCAAAAACTTACCTGTGGCATGTTGTTAGCGCCCCATTCCATTTTGCAAGAATATCTGCTCTTCTACTGCGACGTGTAACTGAAGCACAGCATTCATTCACATGCTATTAAAGTCCAGAAATCAGAAATTGCCTTCTGGTATCATCCAAAGCTGCATTTTGTTCTACTTTTCCTCATGCTCTGATTTATGGTCATGTAGTTCTTGTGCGCGCTCCCTTCCCAGTCGTAAAGGGTTAGGTGAAGTTAGTTCAGCCACACCTACTCTGAGCTCTGTCTCGTTGTCTGTGAAAAAAATGTCCCAAAACAATCCAAGTTGCTCATCAAGTCTCTGCATGTCCTGTATTCCATGGTTATCCAGCAGAGGGCGTATTTGGGGGCATTCTTTGGCAGTAATGGTGCAGGAGTCGTCCTTGTTGTGAATATATCTTAATGTAATATTCCTTAGTTACTTCTACTTCATTATTACTTGAGAAATTGTTGAAAAGAATGAAGCAGGGACAGTACTCCTTTGGTTACTACTCTACTCTATACGCCTGTCATGTTTTGGGGTTTTTTCAGACATTTATCATGTGTACATTTTCTTTGCAATGACTGGGAGATTTCTGACATTTTTCTGTTATATAGTAAGATTTGAGCTGTAGAGGGTTCAATAAATAACTCCTATGGCTTATTAAAGGTTAATTCTGATATTTATTTTTTGCAGCTCAGGCCTTTTAATGAAACTGTATAAAATACAATACAAATACAACAATACAAATATAAAATACAGTTCTAATACTATCATGTATGTCAATATTTCTCTGTAGCCTACTTTTGAAAGAATGAAGTAAGAGTACTACACATTTGGTTACTCTCTGTATGAGTGAGTCACAAATGTTGGTCAAAGGTGTTGACACATTTGAATGTTCAGAGTTTTTGGTACCTTCCTTTTCGATATCATTTACTGGTAAGGTCACTAGAGACATGCCCGCACCCCTATGAACTAACATCAAGGACCATGACGTCCACCCTCCTGTGGGCTCCACTCACAGAGGGGTTCATAGGGGGGGTCAGGTGCTATGAGGATTGGGCAGCAAACTGCCCCCACGACCCAGCAGAATAAAGTGGGAGATGGATGGATGAAACAAATAATCCCCAAAGAATCACGCTGACCATAAACGATGACCCAAAATAACCACAATCATGTACTTCAGTAAATATGAAATCTAAACAAAACGGAATCATTATCTCAGTATTGAATATGTTGAACATGTTTCCCAGTGGATTTTTATCAATAAAACTCCTCCTTAATGCCTTACTGTGGAACATTCAAGGCAAATTAGTAACATCTCAAACTGGTGACAGATCCTCTGCCAGAAAAGTTAGTTTGTTGCTATGTCTAAAACTGAATGAATCAACAGAATGAACCTTTACCAGAGAGAGCACTTTTCCCTTATATCAGTTTGATTATATCAAAACATACAGGAGCTTTTGAACATCCATCCATCTTCCTCCTCTTTCTCTGGCTGGGTCGCAGGGGTCAGGTGCACAGAGGACTGGGCAGTGAAGAGCTGCCCCCGCGACCCAGCCAGAGAAAGAGGAGGAAGATGGATGGATGTTCAATAATGTAATAACTGCATATAACGTAATCATTTTTAATGTAATAAAGCTAATAATGGACTAACTTGCCAGTAATGTAAGAAAATGTAAGAAAATGTCTGAAACAATAACGTTATAACCTGATGCCAATAATGTAGTAACATATTACATTATTGGTTAGTTATTACATTATTGGCTAGTTTAAGAAAAAATCTTTCAAATGAAATAACTGCAGCCACTAATGTAATAATTTCTTCTATATCACTTAATCAAAGATGTCTTTATTAAATTAAAAGTGTCACACTACATTAGAATGTATTGTTACTATTGTCTCTTTCAAATAGCTGTTAAAAGAACTGGTCGCACTCTTTTCTTCTTTACATAACTGTCACTCTCAACTAGCAGCCAGAATTATTTATCTAGTCATATCCTGTCATATTCTGTACCTGGGGAAGGGGGCAGTTATCAGCAGGCTTCCCTACATCTGTGGCAAAATGTGAAAAAGATAATGGTGTTTATTTTTCTTGTATCTTACATTTAATGGAAGATTATGTAAACTGTTCATAGAGTTTAGAGCAATGTCAAAGTTAACTATGTTAAATCGAGTAAATGGTCAGCTAACTATTAGCATTGCAACATTAGCATTAAATGAATCCCATTAATTTGGGGCAGTCGATTAATTCCTTCCTCACATAAATCTTGCTCAGCAAAACTGGGAAAATATGGAACTCAAATTCTTTGAAGCAGTACTAGAGCAGAGCCTGTACAGTCTGTGCTGTGTCTGTACCATATAAGAATGGACAGAGCCAAACAGGAAGTGCTCCAGGAGGCTCTTCTGGCTCCTTCTGGCTCCAGTTGACTCACATTGGGATCTGCTGCTGTGGCCTCGTCATTTTGGTCTTAAAATGTTCATATGAACCCGCTCCATTTTTCATTCTGATTTTTTTTTTTTTTTTCGCAATTTTGCCTGCCAAAAATTACCCTTCATAACATAGAGCCTGGCTCCAGCATGTAAACAGACATGTGCATGTTGGATTCGCGGCAGAATAACTACGTTAGATGATTGAATAGTTTGGATTTAATATTTGATTTTATCGTTATCATTTTCATTACATCGTATTTTATTTTGTTTCCATGAGTTGAAAACCTAACTTTGTTTCAAAGATGCTGTATAAATAAAATATCACTGTATTATAATGGGAAATTCACACTGGAGCCTGTGATATTAGTCTTAAACATTATATGTCTAAGGCTATTTAATATGAAGATTTCGGTGTTTCCAGTCATTTCTTTCTTTTATATATAGAACTATATATAGTTCTCTTATACTTATTTGATGGAAGATACAAGCCTGGCGAAATGAGCCTCTACCCAAATTCATCTAAATGAGTAAACCTATGGTCATGAGCTCTGGGGAATGACCGAAAGGACGAGATCGCGGATACAAGCGGCACAAATGAGTTTCCTCTGCAGAGTGGCCGGGCGCTCCCTTAGAGATAGGGGGAGGAGCTCAGTCACAAGGGAGGACCTCGGAGTAGAGTCGCTGCTCCTCCACGTCGAGAGGAGCAGCTGAGGGGAGGGCATCTGTTCTGATGCCTCCTGGACGCCTCCCTCAGGAGGTGTTCCGGGCATGTCCCACCAGGAGGAGGCCCTGGGGAAGACCCAGGACACATGAAGGGACTATGTCTCTGGGCCTGGGAACACCTCAGGATCCCCCCTGAGGAGCCGCTGGAGGAAGTGTGGGAGTCCCTGCCATAGACCATATAAAAAAGTGGACTAAGTGAGTGTGACGTCACCCACAGAGTTCAGCGCCGCTCAAATGAGGCTTGCAATGCTCACAGTTACAGGAGCAAATTTGGAGCCAGGCTCTATGTTATGAATAGGATTTTTTCTTTGACAGTTTGACATTTAAGTTGTCGGATATTTTATATTTGTTATTTTTTTATCTCTCACATCGGGAGAAGTGGGTGGACGGCGTAGCCCTGCGTACCACGCCCACTACACCACTGATCACTTGACTAGCTTAGCTATTGTCTCAGTATTGACACAGAGATGTTATATTTAAAGTTACATCCCATTATAAATCAAACCGTCCTGTCTGTCTGAATCAATTTTTCTTGTCTTTTTCCTACTGAGCATTTGGTGACCTGAACACAACATGAATTAAATTGCAGCACAAGAAGAGCAAATTTAACAGTAGCGAGTTGATTGATGAAATAGTTGTGTAGTATGTAGGCCAAACATGCTTGAGTTACTTGTTATCCATCCTCTATTTAGAGTTCAAAGTATAGAGTCATTTACTATTACTGCATTTAACACAGAATACTGCAATACTGCAATACTGCTCTGTCATCTCCTGCATCATTTGGGAATGTACAGGCCACTTTCTTTCCACACACACACACACACACACACACACACACGCACACGCACACACACACACATACATACACACACACACGCACTCACACACACATACACACACGCACTCACACACACACTCACACACACACACACACTCACACACACACACACACACACACACACACACACACACACACACACACACACTCACACACACACACACACACAAATTTGAAAAATCATAGGAAAACACTGATTCATGCACTGAAGGAGAAGTGCTGTGCTGAACAACTCCACACCTGAAGTCAGTCCTCAGTCCAACTGCTCGGAGTTTGTTAGTTTAGGAGGACATGAAGAGGAGTGGAAAGAGTGAAGTATCCTCATGACTAAGCAGAATACACACACACGCACACACATACACACACACACACACTCATGCACATGCACAGACTTAACACAGGTACAAAGCGCATCACAAATACACAGAGAAGCAGTTTACTGGAAGAAGTGATGGACATTTTTCCTTCTTTTTTTAATTTTCTTGGGCTGCTTTTTCAGTGAATAGATGGAAGTTTATTGAGCCTTTTGCTTTAGTTTGATTGTACAGTAGAGTAATGGGACTACTGGAATTATTTTCTGTTTTACAGATCATAGTTTTGTAGGAAGATGTTAAAAAGTGGACAAGTGTCATAACACTGCCAGTTACTTGAATAGTTTGAATTTGAATTTGAAAACATTTTGGAAAAACGTGTGTGGTTAAAAGGTTGGATTAAAATGAAAGAATGTGTTCATTATTTGAGAATATTCACATTTAGATTTCATTGTACTCTTTACATGTGGGTAATACTTTGAATATGCAAACATGTACATGTATAAGAGTAGAAGCTGTAGAAACACTAAGAGAAAGTGTAAGTCCATTGT